>JACJUY010001036.1:152406-165575 GCA_014220935.1 Platorchestia sp. MABIK | reverse complement strand
GTGTCTGAGCATTTCACTTTTATTTTGGTTGCTTTGTAATTACGATTACACAAGCCAAGGTTTATTCCAGAGTTGAGTTCATTCTTTATTCATTTTTCGAGTTTTTTCAAAAGCATATTCCAGAATGCGAGGATAGGAATAGGAAGGGAGTTGAGTTTGAAAACAATCTCCCGTGAAACTAAATGAAATAGTGATTTTTTAATCTTAGGTTTAACCTCTCTTTTTTTAGCTGGACCCCTCAGGGGGGTACAACTATTGTATCTATGGGAATTTGCGCTCCCAGGGGGACAATGTGAGGGCTTGAGCTGAGAGTTAGGTAGGCTTTCTTTTTGTTGAAACAAAATGTTTTTGTTATGTTAAGGACCACCTTTTTTCGGTTCACTGCTGTCCGGTTTTTCAGCACCTACTACTTTCTTCTTCAACTTTGGTCTTGTTTCATAATCTTCTTTCACAGCTTACTGTTTCTATGCCCCTTCTGCGTAGATTCCGCGTGTCCTGAACTCCATACTAAATGGTGCCTTCCTCCTTCCTCTCTTTGGATCGCATTTGTTGCTGCGGGTAGGGATGCTAAAACTAACGACTAAACTAAACTAAATTTTTTAGCTGGAAACAACTTTCCTTTCTTTACTGGGACTTTATCTCTGAGTAATGCATGCAGTTGAATTATTGGAAGAAGTTGCAGCGTTCGCTCGGTAATCGCTTTGAAGCGAAGCCTTAGTAATTACGACCGACTAAGCGCGAAGTAAATACATAGCGGTGCGGGGGTATAAATTATCTCATAAAATCAATTATCTCTCTATTGTGCCTTCACCGAGTCTAATACATTTCTCATTAGCTCTTTCAAGAGTAGAAACTTTTAGCCTAATTAAATTTTTTACGCAAAAGCGTTCTTTTTCAAAAAGCTCAAACCTCTGTTGCTGTCTAAGGCAACTAACATGTTTGTTAATCGGTAAAATTTGTTGCTCAAATCTGTTATTGCGCGCTGTCGAGCGATGGGGGTTTCACTGCCCCGTGAAAGATCGGAAATATTAAAAATGGTCATGGTGTGATACTCCTGTACCTTCCGCCCTCAGGGGGATACAAATTTTGTATCTACGGGAATTAGCGCTCCTAGGGGGAAAATGTGAGGGCCCGAGCTCAGAGTTAGGTAGGCCTTCTTTTTGTTGAAATAAAAGGTTTTTGTTTAGTTATAAAGACCACCTTTTTTCGGTTCACTGCTGTCCTGTTTTTCAGCACCTACTACTTTCTTCTTTGACTTTAATCTTCTTTTATGAACTTCTTTCTCAACTAACTATTTCTATGCCCTTTCTGCGTAGATTCTGCGTTCCCTTAACTCCATACTAAATGGTGCCTTCGTTCTTCCTCTCTTTGGATCGCATTTGTTGCGGATAGGGAGACTTAAAATAACTAATAATCCAATTTAATCCTGTACCTGCCACCCCTTCCGCTCTCCTTAATTTGCTCTCCCACATCCCCAGCCCCTCAGGGGGATACAAATATTGTATCTATGAGAATTAGTGCTCCCATGGGGAATATGTCACGTCCCGAGCTGAATGCAAGGTAGGCTTTCATTTTGTTGAAATGAAATATACATATTTTTTTGTCTTGTTATGGATAATCTTTTTCGGCTCACTGCTGTCCTGTTTTTCAGCACCTATCACTTTCTTCTTCAACTTATATCTTTTTGCCTGAAGTTCTTTCTCAACTTCTGTCTCTTTGCATCTTGTGCATAGATTCTGCGTTCCCTTAACTCTATACTTAATAGTGCTTTCTTCCTTCCTTTTTTTAGAAACGTCTTTGTTGCGGTTAGGGAGGCGTAACCCACATACCCAACTTCCGTGATTCCTTGCTCTGATTTCAAATCGTGGGTGCCTATTCACGCGAACTTGATCGTGTGGTCTGCTGTGCAGTTCATTTATACTCGATGTTGCTGGCATTAAAAGAAGAAATAGTAAATTTCTCGAACGTATCCTCGTGGAATTATGTATTTCGAAACTCAAGCGAGTATCAAACTGAGAAAATGTTTCTACATACTGCTCTCATTTCTTTCTGTAGTAATTAATTGAGAATACATGAATGGTGCGAAGGAGTGAGGTTTGTTATATAGTTTTTTTAATTTATGCTGAGAATTTATCTCGTTCGGAATAGGTGTTTTTAATCTAGGTCAAGCACAGAGTCAAAGACTAAGACTAATTGAAGTCTTTTTAATGTTTCTCGAGTTTCGTTTGCTCTAAGAAAGACTTGAGAAATATTTCAAAAATGTGCTTCCTGTGAGTAGTTTGAATTTGGTCTGAAACTTCTGCGCAAGTGTAGTATTGACATAGTTGTTAATTTCAATTATCTTCTGTATAATATGAATAAAAAAGTATGCAAAGGATTTTTTCTCCCAAGTTGTAACTCATCAGCATTGTTTTGGGATAAAACTGGAAGCGTCAGAACAATTTCAAAGAAACAACTTAAACAAATGGTAAAACCATTTGTTCACGCAGGGGGAAAATATGTGCTCCTGAGCTATGAGTTAGGTAGGTCTTTTTTTTTGTTGTTGAAAAAACACGTTTATTGTTTCGTTAAAGACTATCTTTTTTCGGATCACTGCTGTCCTGTTTTTCAGTACATCAACATTCTTTTTCAGCTGTTATATTGTTACATAACCTTCCTTCTTAACACGTTCACTACGTTTCCACGGTCGTTGACGGTTGGTTTGGTTAGGTTGTAAGTAGCAAAATTGGGCAATGAACTTTACTGCTTCAATACATTTTTATTCTCATCTAGAATTATGAAAATACAATTGCACGATAACTTATCACCTCGTACGATAACAGTTATTCATTAAATAGGTCGCGAAACCGGCGAAATGTCATTCAATTATATCAAAACGGGAATTATAAATTTACCTACTGCGACACATGCGGCCCAATACTCGACGAACGTGTCAACTTATGGTTTCTGTCGTGATCCTGTGGGGAAACACACCTTGTGCATAGATTCCTCGTTTCCTTAACTCCATACTAAATGGTGTCTTTATCTTTCCTCTCTTTGAACATCTTTGTTGTGGTGAGGGAGGCTAAAACCAATTTATAATCAATTAACTAATTGTTCACGTTCGCTATTCCTGATTTAAAATTGTTAGTTAGTATCTGTAAATGACATGTTTCGAGGTAAGTAATACTAGAGAGAGATTTTCTATTGAAGAAAGCCTTTTTAAATTTCCGTGTACTATTATCGTAAATGCAATGCATCAAAGGAGCTCATGAATTGCTGATAAGTGGTGTTATGCAATGAACATTTAACACGTTGACTGCGTATTGGTACATTGTGTACCACTAGGTAAATTGCTTGGTTTCGTACCGGTACGAATGAATAGTATCTCAATCATTTCATTACCTTTATTTAAATTAAACTATGGCGTACAAGTTAGAATGTTATCGTGCAAATATGTGTTACCGGCGTCTTAGAAATGATGAAAATGTAATCAAGCAGTGAAGACGGTTGTTCAGCTCTGCTACTTCCAACCCAACCGAATGGAGCGCAGCAACCGCGCGAACGCAGTTAACGCGTGAATGTATTTTCTCTTCTATAAAACTTAGGCTAAATACTTGAAAAATAACTAAACGGTATCTTTTATCTTCAGTATTTCGCTTGGCGTCAGAGATTCCGCTATGAAGTTATTTTCCAAGCTCCGTACCCAGTTTTATTTTACTTGATATTTCTGTTTTGGGTTTCAAATCAATTAACCTGTTCGTGGGCAGCTTTGGACTAAACCTGGATGAAGGCAGATTAAACCTTTGTCGTTCTTTTGAGTGAAGACGGACCAAGCCAGCTTTGTATGGAACAAAGCCTCACTACGCCCCTATTCCTTGGTCATTGTATGGGATGGAGTTGAACAAAGCTGTCATTTTATGGAATAAACACAGTAAAGTCATTGTAAGTCTGAGGACTCTAGTGTGCATTAGCGAAGGCGTTAATGCCCAAGTCATTTTCACTTTCTTAGAATTGTGGGCCGTGAAAGTGAAAGACGTGAATATTAATGTTGGCGCACAGTACGTTCATGTTATGTTCAGTTGTCCTGAAACTTGTTACACTCCGCAGGTGTTGACGTAGGCAGGCTGTTGGATGTGTGTCGCAACTCTGATTGCTCAAGTTTGCGAGTATTGCGAGAAGCGTCGCCATATCGTATCGGAAGATCGCATCTTCCCACAACTCTCTTCATCTGCCTTTGTATTCAACTCTCCTAGGAGGCGTGCAGCTGCCAACACAGTTACAGTGCAGGTGTTGCAGCTTGCTCCACTTGTAACTAAAGCAACGGTTTCCTAGAAAAGCGGTGCCGCCATTTTACGGCCGTATTTTGCCGTGATGCGGCGAGCGTAATATAACGGCCGTTCATGAGTGTAAAGTTGGCAGTTGTTACAATGCGTTGCGGTGAGCATTTGGTTTCTCACACTGTCAGATTGGACGATCTAGACACCGCATGATTAATAAACTTGGAAGATGAAGAGTCATTGGAAGAAGATGGTTCAGAGGAAAGTGAGATATTTAAAAGTCGATCTACAGAGGGTGCATCGTCAAATAATGTTGTACCACATGTGATAGTTGGTGATGAAGCTTTCGCTCTGCACGAAAATCTGATGAAACCCCACCAAAAACAGCAATCTACACGATCCATCGAAAGCATTATATATCCATCCAGTATCTTGAGCTCGAAAGGCAACTGAAAAAACTTTTAGAATTTTGTGTGGTTATTTCATAAATTTCTCCTAACCTATTGCTACTGCCACAGAAACTACAAACAAATTGATTATGTGTGCCTGTATTTTGTATAGCATTTTAAGGGAAGCACAAGTACTTGCTCCAGGTCAAAAATATCTTGATGATGCTCTTCCAGTACCCATTTTAAGGCGCAATGTTTGTTCTCAAATGAATAGCACTGGCATTCGAGAAATATTTAAAAATTACTTTAACGGACCAGGTAATATTGAATGGCAACATAATTATGCAGCGCAACATTGATATAGGTACGATATGGCCATATTTCCTACGTCAACATTTTGAATGACGATATGAGAAGCCACACAGAGACACCTCACTATTGCACCCTATCATGTGTGGAGTCAGGGCTGCACGTCAGTCATTGTTATATATTTTTTTGAAGTTTATCTCTGGTTTAGTTGGTATTTTTTGATGGAACCTTTAAATGCAAATTCTATTGTAGGTATAAATTCTTGATTTAACGCACGTTTTTATTAAAAGTAGGTATAAATATTATGAGTTCCTGCAAATATTGTTCATATATCACTTTCTTTCTGTGCATAATAAAATACCCAATATATATTTTACGTTATTTGCCTACAATTTGCATGAACCTACCTGGTCATTTTAAGAGCAGTCCCGATATTATTCCAAAGATTTCGTTTCACTTTTTTCTATAGTCTTTACTCTTTAAATTATACAGAGCTTCATTTTTCTAACAAAATCAAGTAACATTTCATCTTCTTTGCCGCTCCACATTGTAGTTTTCTTTTTTCAAACTTATAATCAGTGTTTCTACAATAAATCAAAGACACCGCCATCGTAAAAAAACGTTCACCAACTAATGGCCGGACGCTACAGCGGCCGGCATCCACCGGGCAACACCGCGGCCACCGTTCTCTAGGAACCCTGTGGCGTCTGATTCATAGACAACGTTTGTGTGACGTCATCCGCTGCTACATTACGGCCGTAAAGTAGCGGCACCGCTTTTCTAGGAAACCGTAGTTTAACTGCATGCTGCGGCCAGCAGTGCGTGATCTGGAAGTGAACACGGGGAGAAATCTCGTGGTCATTTTAGGCGGTGAAAACAGGGTGCTTCTAAAGCCACCAGGCTGTTATAAACCAATGAGCGGTGCCCGGACCTCAAAGTGTGTCATTAAAACGTTTTCCGCTTGATGGTCGCATGAGATTACGTCGTGTCCAAATCTGTCTGAAGGTGTACTTTGGCAGAGTCCAGTGTAATTTGACGGGTAACAGTTCTACGGGAGTTGTTCCACGCTTTGTCCCTGTGAGAGTGCGCTATTATTGCACATCCATTCATTTTAAGGGAACTCGGAAGAGATAAAAGTCTTTCCGCTCGTCGTAAATGTCCATTACGTAAAGTCAAAGTTAGCTACTTTTTCTGTGTGTTTTTAGCTTTGGTTTTAGATTTTATGATGTTTGTCGTCATTTGTTGTCTGGTTGTTTTCATTGAGGTAACTTTAATAATAGTATTTCTGTTTTTCCTCCTTTAAGCTTCCCTGGGAGTATGGAATAGGCAACAAATTTAGGTTTGATTGGTTCGTCTATTAAGTGCTATGGTGACTGACACCTCCAGGATGATACGGTTAGGTTTCTTCTTAACACGTTAACTGCCATGGGTTGAACTTAATTTTAAAATGTAACTCAAATTTAAGGTAAATTTTAAGTAGTTCTGAAAATAGTAAACATTAGCTGGATCGAGCCTTCATTTAGATCTGGCTAAGAATTTATAAAAATCGAGTATGAGACTACTGGTGGGTCAGCAGCATTATGAAAATTCCCTCCGTGTACCACCAGTGGCTCACATAGCGTTTAACGTGGTAAGATTATACAACAATTTTATCTATGAAAATTTGCGTTCCTAAGGGAAAAAATGTGAGGTTCCTCGTTGCGTGTCAAGTTGGCCTTGCTTTTGCTAAAATATAACAAGTTTTCTTGTTTGGATCGGGACTTTCTTTGTTTGGTTTACTGTTGTCTTTTTGTCAGCCCCTAATACTTTCTTCTTCCGTCATCATATTGTTACATAAACTTCCTTCCTAAGTACTTTTTCTATGTGCAAGAGAAGGTGATCTTGCGAGGGAACCTACTTCGTGAATAAATTCCTCGTTACCTTAACTTCACGTACTTCCTCCTTCTGCACTTTAGAACACCTTTGTTTTGTTTAGGGATGCTTAAACTAATTTATTTTGCTAAGCTAATGCCGTCGCGTGATAATTTTCCTCTATGAAGTGGCATTGTCCGCTATATCGTGAAAACTATGCGAAAAAAAGTTGTTATCCAAGTTTTCGTGGTATGTATTAATTCGAACATAAACATGGAATGTTCGAAACTGATTTTTATTTCTGTTTGTGAGGTACTCGTGAAATAATATAAAACATTTGCGTCAAAGACACTGAAGCGTATAGACCATCCCTTCTAAGCAAATAGACTCGTTTTGAAGTACCGTACCTGAGATTTCATGATGGACGAAAGGTGTTTCCTGAATGTATTTCTTAGCACATTAACCGCTTTGTGAGCCGCCAATGGCACACGGAGGGAATTTTCATAATGCTGGTGACAGACCAACAATCACAAACTCAATTTTCATAAATACTTAAACATAGCTAAATAAAGGCACGATCCAGTTCGTGTTCGTCATTTTCGTAATTCCTTACTACAATTGATTTCAAATTATAGTTGCATATTGAACTTTAGTTTAACCCATGGCGGTTAACGTGTTAAGCTATCATCATTGCAGAACTGAAACTTTTTCACTGTAGCATTAAATGTGGTGAAATTTCTTCGTACGTAGTTGCCTGGTGTCGTTGACGAGCGTGCGCGCTCATATAATTACGTGAAGTTTTGAGTTTTGTAGCGGCAGCGACTCGCCGGCCGGCCCTGCTGTTCTCGTATGTTGTACAATTTTAATCTCGCCCTTGGTAGCCGTAAGAATACGAGAACGGGCCGCGGGTTCTCTATTTGGAATGCGGAGTTCTCTCGTTCAAGAATCCAATTTTTAACTTTTAGAAACGTCCCCATTGTCGTTAAAGTTCATCGCTGTGCTGAAAGAAAGCTTCATTCTCTCCCTTCAAGTTGAAGGCTCTGTGCGCAGATTCGCCTCAGGAAATGAAATCGACTGGAGAACCAATTGCAGTCGCTCTAGGATTTGGCTCATTGTTAATCGCATCGGTTTTTATCTTTCGCCGTCGTGTTTGAAATGCACGACAGCCTAAGTGATGCTTTAGCTTTATACGCTTGGTTGTAAGTCATGCATGACTTATTGGGTCACTCCTAAGAAATTACTGATGATAAAACCTTTCACCCCAAAATTAAGTTAAATAGTATCATTAAGTTCCCGTTAAGTGCTATACTTGCGTAGTTTGTGTTATTCAAGGTATATTTTTGACCTCTGCCATGACGGTTTCTTCGCTTTGCCCATCAACTCCTGGAGTTCCCTACATTGCCGGTCGATTACGTTTACTTTATAAGTGTGTTCGTATTTTATGAACAGTGTGGTGAATTGGGTACAGACTCCATTACACTAACGGTCGTTCGTTTCGTTTGTTTCAGGTACGTGTGTAAAGAATGGAGCTGCCATGACGAAGTGCGTCTGTATCGACGTGTGCCGCCAAGCCCCAGGTACGAAATGTGCGCCAGACATTTGTTGCTAATTGGCGGCGCGACCTCCGCACGCTGCGTAATTATATCAGACACAATGATTTGCTCTCCTTTGTTTTCTTGAGATGTGAATCCAAAGCTAGACTTCATTATTGTTGCTTTGTGCCACACCGAGCAAAACGTGTTTCTCGAAAGGGAAATTTTATTTCGTCTCAGCGGAGCTAGCTGGATGAATCAGATTGGAACTTCCCCACAGTTAAATTATGTGAATAACACTTTTCATATTATTAGCTGTCAAAGAGTCTAATTTGATTCGCATTTCGCGTCGTATAATTACAATTTAAATTGTATAGCTGTATTGACTACATTCTTTCCCTCTATTAGGAACAAATCGTTGGTATTTGTGTAATGTGACAGAATTTCTCTTTATGCGCTAAGCGTTTGGTATTCACAGCCATTCTTAAATTCTCTTCCGTAGTCTCTCACATAAACCTCAAATGCACATACTTGAATAATTTTTTGAAACCCTCTGCAAGCGAAGTACCTCTAGGGAATCTTGAAGATTAAAATGCTGTTCACATTTGTGTTATCAAAACGCTCCTACAGTAGTATAACGTTGTATTCAAATGTATCTCAATCCAACGCTTGGGAACGAAATGAAACTCTTATTGTTCCATGTAGAAAATGTGCTCGGCAAAATTGAAGTCGTAGAGTTCACCAGTGGAGCCGGATTGTCATTCTCGGAAGAGGTTTATTCAAAGTAAAACACAATGAAAGCTACGTACGTTCAAGAAGATCATGAATATTATAGGGTTTATATAGGATTATAGATCATAATCAGTATGTTGACAAGGAGTTTTATATCCTCATAACTTTATATTTCTTCCTAGTGTAATTCTACTTCAGCGGATACAATTTGTTATGTTTAGAAATTAACTCTAAGAGGGAAGATGTGAGGTTCCGAGCTGAAGGTTTGGTATGCTTTTATTGTGTTGAAATAGTGTTTCATATTGTTGCGGATCCACTTTTTAACGGTTCATTGATGTCCTATTTTTCAGCACCGTATTAATTATTATATTCTCAACTTGTTTCATGAACTCATTCCAATCTCCCTGTTTTCATACTTAGGGCGTGGGGACACACTTTTTGTATAGATTCCCCGTTCCAATTTCATATTAAATAATGACTTCCTCTTTCCTTTCTTGAGAACACTTTTTATTGTTACGGGAGCTTTAACTAACTCATCACCTAATCTTTCTGTTGCATAACCTGAAGCAACTTGAGAACTTGTCGATCCCTTTACAAAGGTGTGTTCGTCTGATCCAAAACTGTCATTGCACATCTGAACTGTTACGCAGGAGTTACCGCAAATTTACCATGTTGGTTGCGATGGGTTGAACTGAAGTTCTATATTCAACTCAAATTTAAAGTCAAAAGTTGTTAAAAATTCTAGAAATACCAAACATTAACTGTGTTCATTAAATACCATTAATTTAAAAATGATTGTTACAATTTTCCCAACGACCCATCGATGGGTCGTTTCGAAGCAGGAAGAACCTAAGCGCGACTCACCGATGGGTCGTATCGCAAGCAACGTGTTCAATTTTTGTCCAGAATTTGCCGGATGCGCTGTGTGCGTGTCACACCGCAGCCGATAACCCACACTGCAATCAATGCATGCTGGACATGGCGTTGTCGGCACGCTATGTTGCGCTCCCTTCTGTTTTTGTCTTAACGCAACTTTAGTGCTCGCCTTGTTCTCTGCACTAACTGCTATTTCTAAATTTTATCATCAATATCGTTAACTTTGTCATTAAAGTATGTCGGGTGCATCGAAATTCGCTCAGGTATTCGTTTAGCCAGCAGCAGTGAGCGTCTGAGAGTTAATTTAATCCGAATAGGGTAGCATTTTTCAGGAATATTTATGCAGCTTTAATATTCGTTGAAGGTGTGCTTGCTGTGCTCCAGTAATACTCATATTCATTCGCCTGAGCTATGCGTTACTTCTTACATTGCTTGGCTTGGCAGGACTTGGAATCCAAGTGTAATTTCAGATAGGCCGATTTCTGGCGGACACTCTCAAGTTTCGTTATTTTTTGGTTTTTATTTCTTTCCCCTAGGCATCTGTTTTTATGAAGTACATAAATCCTGAAACGGCAACTATATAATTAAAAATGTTATCGCAATGTTTGGCAATTCTTCAGATGTAATTATTTGTTATTACGTCGCAATCGAAATGTTTGGCAATTCTTCAGATGGAATTATTTGTTATTACGTCGCAATCTAGCGTCATGTTTGGCTACGAGATGATACTTTTGTTGCAACTCCTTCATTGCTCGGACCCTGTCCCAGCTGTGACATATTCAAATGCCTCAGAAATAGGCTTCTTTTCAAATTACTAACGGTCAAATGGACTCTGTGTAATTCTACTTTCGGTGCGGACATGAAGTCATACAAACGAACCGTACCTCATTCTTTTCTTAGTGGAAGCTTCTTTAGGCCTCAGCCTGAAGTATCGATTGGATAAATTCAGCAGCGCGTTGTACAGACGCTTGTCATTAAAGACTGCACTGAAGAACAGTCCATTCCTGGCTCCGAACTGATGACAAGCGCCGACGTCTTTCTCTTTAGTTTGATCGCGCTGTCCGCCATTAGCGTTCTGCGACTTGACATCATTGGTACTCCCATCAGTCGTATCGACGACCGCTTAGCGCTTGCGTTCTTCGCATTTTTTTGCGGGAAAATTGCAATGTGTGACACGCTTTCTTTTAACGCGTTGACTGCCTATTTGGGTATGACAGTTAAACTGCTCATTTACGTATCGGTGTGAATGAAAAGCGGTTTAATTACTTCAACATCTTTTTTAGAAGGGATTTAAGCATACGAGGTAAGATATCATCGTGTTATTACACTTCATCCCTTCTTAGGAAAGATACATTTTTTTCGAGCAGTAAAGTCGTTTTTTAAACTCTGCTACTTACAACCTTACAACCTGGACGCACATGTGCGTGCGTCCAGCGGCAGCGAACGTGTTAAATGAGATTTATCGGTGTGTCTCCTGTTATTTTATGATTCTGTAAACGTATTTTCATGTAATGTTAAAATATATTCATACATTCTTTTCGTTAAATTCATTTTCGCATTTATGTTTCATTGTCGTGGTTTACGCTTCAGATACCCTACGTCGTGTTTAAATAAACGTTACGAAGAAGGGTTCGTTTGGCCAACGATCACCTTTCGAAAAGAACCGTATTCACAAAATATATTCTCGTCGATAAGCACAGTATGTGCTCAGCTCTACGAACATCGTCTAGAACATCGCAGCCAACGGTTACGTCAGTACGTCGAGAAGCGTCGTTTGAAAGCTACACCCACTCCGAGAATACCACGTCACCAGCGTTTCGAAGAAAGCTGCACTGCTAGATACTTCCATCTCTCTTCATAAAAGTTAACTCTTTTCGTAGACACTTAATGTCTTGTTCATTCCATATAATTACTTGTTAATTAATATGTGAACGTAATCTAATCTGATTATCTGACGACACTTGCTATTTCCGATAAATTAGTAACGTAAAGGATTGTAAATCAGAACGTGTATGTACTCAAACGTGACAGCTTCGCTGGGGCATACCCTGTCTGGGAGAGTGCGAGGCATTAGCGCCACCGCAACTCTAAGTGCAGGACGTGCAGAAGCCCCGCTCTGCCCTTTGGGCAAAGCGATGGCACTGGCAGTCAGATGAGTATCTATTCTAATGTCATCCACTATTACCATTCATTCTTGTTGTCTCACGTGTAGGATCGGCATTCGCTTTCAACGTGGGAAGTGATATTCGGTACCTATGATGTACGCGCAAATTCATTTAATGTATTATATGATCTGTTTCGCTGACTGATTCAGTAACGAGGCCTCACCTCGATATGAGCTTATTAGAAATAGATTCCTGTCCATCGATTTTGTTAACTATTTGAATCAGAAGTCATCGTTATTTTTCCAAGTCATCATTTCTATGTTAAAAAACTAATTTGGAAGCCTGTTTATTTGATCCCTTGCAATTATTTAGCCATTAGTAATCAGAAAATATGTCATCGGAAAAAAATGACTTATGAATACGATAAAAGTACTAACTAGGAGGAACGATCATTATATCATGGCTCCGTCTTGCTGCAAGCAGAAAAGAATAATGTATCACTCGGCGCACTGTTATGTCTAACTGAAGTGAACTTGCGCATGATGACTATAGAAGCCACGGCGTTATTTTACTGATGGACTAAGTCTTCGATTCCTATTTTCTCCTTCATGCCTCACGCTATCCTTTCGCAAGGGTCTCCGCTAAAAGCACTTGCCTATAATACATTTCCCGTTGGATGTTCACCTCTGAAGTTCATGTTCAATATTCACCTCAGAATGCTCGGAATAGCTTGTCCGTCCGTGATACCCGTCCTTACATGCAGCCAGTGCCCCATTCACACGGGATTTCCATACACCATTGTTGCGCGTGAAGAACCTGCATTTATCCGTCGTAAAAGCAATTTATATTTTATGGCGCCATCCACGCCGCGCCCGCATTCTTCGCTGGAGTTGATGTCGTGCGCCATTTGGTCGTATCCTCTGCTGCAGCTCCGTCGTTGTTGTGGCCGTCTGGTCTTCTCGGGCGTCCGTCGCTGCTGTTACGGTTGTTGTGTCTAACCCGCGCTCCCGTGCTCTGTGTCGCATGCTCCACTCCAGTGACACGAAAACTGTCATCCATCCGTCGTTACGGTTATTGTGAGTCTAACCCGTGCTCTGTGCCTCATGCTCTCACTCT
>JACJUY010001036.1:136802-151690 GCA_014220935.1 Platorchestia sp. MABIK | reverse complement strand
CCTCACCCTTCACCTGCCCTCACCCTTCACCTGCCCTCGCTTATATTTGCACTGTAGGGGCCGAGTCGTGATGGGGAAATCGTGTTGTCGCTTCATGGCGTTGAGGGCTTCTTTATCTCGTTCAATTTAATGTTAGCTCTTCATAGCGGCGACTACAATACGCTGAGTGCGATAGTGAACCATTCCCAAAGCCTTGTGTCTCACAGGTTTGTCGTAGAATCCAAGTGTTCCAGAGAAGTCTGTTTATCCTTTGATTTGTGGGACGACAAGTGCAGTTTTTGCACTTTATACTGTGTACCACAATTATCGTGAGCTTGGTTTCACAGTTATGTTTCGCTATGTCTGTGTCAGTTTTTTCTTTCGTTTCTTGACGTCATGACATTGATTAGTGTACACATCGCACCTGTAATTAGACGCGTTATCTGCAGGTCCGTGCGGCATGTCGCCCGTAGCATAACGAGCGGTAGTTAGGATACCATACACGCCTGTGTGGTGAGGGAACCACGTGTTTCTTTACACACACGTGGGTCATGTGCACGGCAGAGGAAACAAAGTAGGGTCAGGGTCATTTCTATGGGAGAAAATGCACCTCCTCTTGTACGCCTCCAAACCAAATCGTCAACAAAAAAAAGACTGGTTTGAACCTACCTTGTTTCCTCTACCGTGGTCATGTGTCAGGTGTGAGTTTTTTCATGCGTTTGAAGAAGTCTCTCAGAAGGGTTTATAAATCCCTGGCGCACAATTAAGTTTACCTCCTGATGGATTTAGGAACGGCTCTGCTTTTCTTGCGTCGTGCTCACAGCTGAATTGCTTACTTAAGTTTCTTTCTGCCAAATGTTGACCACTACTGTGGCATTCCGTGAGTAGGTTCCACTGAATGTTGAGTTAAATGATGCTCATTTCCCCGAATTTGGCCTTGCTTTAATCAACCATTTCCTGTCACAGCTGATCATCATCACAGTTCTGGTGTATTTAGTGAGGTGTAAACTCTGAGTTTTTTTTCCAGTGGGTTCACTCACTCAATAAATGTTGACAACTATGAATGAATGGTTACGTTTGTGCATCTTTTTGTCGCTTCTGATTGGCGGAGTGTCAAGTGGAAGCACCGTGATTGTGTTTGGCTCAAATTTAGAGATATTGAAGTAGTTTCCTCAATGGAATGTTAGATTTCCTTTAGTCATCTTCTGTACTGACTGTTCACTCATTACCCATTTATAGTTCATCTTTGCATATTGTACTTTTGATTTGACCAGAATTTTTTTAAATAATAGATGTCTCTTTTTTGCACCTCGCAACAATTGCTCTGATCAAAAAATCATTCGTTCCTTTTCTTACGGGAAAACTTCAAGTTGTTTTTTAAGCTTCCTTGTTCGTCCTAAAATTCAAGACAGAATGTACGTTTCATTGATCTCAAATAGATTGCTGTTACAATGGCATTGAACTTTTTATGTTAATTATATTTGTTACTTTTTGAAAACTTTGGGTTCATGAGCGCCATGTTTGGATGTAATATTTTGTTATTCCTGCAGTGAGAATTTAGATGAATTATTCTACACGCTAGCTCCATTTCACTCTCCGAACGCATATCATAACTATTCTCGATGAAATGTTATCTTCGTAAATTATCTGTACTCTATTTTTGTCAAGTGAATCAAAATATGTAAATTTTAGCCGTGAATGATAAATTAGTCATTTTATTGTCATGATACCATAATAGCACACACAACGTTCCTTTAATAAGGTCTAATAAAAGTCTAATAAAATTTGTGTGCTATTATGGTATCATGACAATTAAATGACTAATTTATCATTCATGGCTACGATGTACATATTTTGATTCACTTGACTAGTGTTTCCCACTCGCAACTGAATGATGTTTGATTTGCTAAATTAATATTTGATAATTTGAATTATTTACTTCTGTCACAAATTTAGCAGAAACACGATCTTTCATTTCAATGTTGTCCGATGTGTGCTGCAGTTATTCATCCTTTTGCAATCTGAAAGCGGAGTTCGAAGCGGAGTTAAAGTTTTCATCAAATAAATAAGAAACCGTTGGGTTATCGAAAGCTAGGTTTCAGTTATGCATGACTTGGTTAGTACATGTTGGGCTGGGCTTTGTTGGATAAGTAAGTTAAA
Source organism: Platorchestia sp. MABIK (assembly GCA_014220935.1). Taxonomy (NCBI): domain Eukaryota; kingdom Metazoa; phylum Arthropoda; class Malacostraca; order Amphipoda; family Talitridae; genus Platorchestia; species Platorchestia sp. MABIK. The sequence continues at coordinate 149,551 of JACJUY010001036.1, read as the reverse complement.
TCTTAGTTGGGATATGTGCTTACTGAAACCATTCAAGATTCAGTTACCCACAGAGTTACTCGTATGGTCGCTGTACGAGTAGATATGTAGAAACGTGTCGACCGTCACGCTACGCGAACACGATTATGACGTTCCCTGAATTCCAATCACTTCGTGTTTGCCAGTCTCGTTGGAGATGCTCTTGAGAATCTCACTATCTTGACTCTGCTAATAGCCTTTAACTTATAGTCTACATTTTCTCTAGCTGGTGTGGGAAAAGTTTTCGAACTAGTTCACATCATCTGACATATTTTCCATCCTTAGTGCGGTTTGACGACGACGCAATCTACCCCTTGAGATTGTTTTTTTCGGTCAAGAGAACACATGGTTGGTTGGTAGGTGGTTCTAGACGGAATGAAGTTTTAATTTGGTTACTGCTCTTCAATTTGCGTGATAATTTGTTGAGCTATTAACTTTCTCTGCGCTGAAAATAATGGAAGGTCGCTTCGATGTTGGATTTCATTGCATTTCACTCGATACATTTTAAACAGGATGCTCAGTGACCTGTGAAGTGAACAACACAGATTCAAGTTAGTGTTGTAGGTCTCTTTGTGCAGTTCAGTCTTTGTTTTTCCGTTCCTTTCTTGCTTCAACATTGTCATCTTCTTGTTTCGTGCGACTCAATGCGTTGTTTTTCCTTATTTTCTAAATTAGATGCAGCGTCTCTGCCGGATGTACCATTTGAAAAACTTGAAAATCGAACCGTCTAATGTTCCGTACCCCATTCAACATCTTGCCTCCGAGGGCTTCTGAAAACTGGGAAGGTGATGGATTGCTTGAAATAAAAATGTAAATGGACTTCATTTCTCATCCAGGTACGCTGTGAGCATTGAAAGAAGAGGGAGAACCATGGACTGACTACTAAGGAGAGGGGTCGAGAATGTTGGTCAAGTTCACGAGTTGCAACGACGTGATCATGTTTCGTATTGTTTTTTGTTGCAAAGTCGTTGAATTTCCTCTCTTACTTGAGAATGCTACACTGTGTGCAACCTTGTCTTTCAAAATTGAGTCGGACGAGAACTGCGATATATTCTGGAAAAACAGTGAATGAGAGTTGAAAGGACGATGAAGAACTGTGAGACGGGCTTGTGACTCTTGATGAGTGTCCTATTGTGACCGTAGCTCGTTGTCTTAGGTTTGTTATGCATCCGTACTTGACAAACTCGGGTACTCTCGATAAGGGCTCCCTTAGGGGATGCAATTTTAATATCTATGGGAATTAACGCTCTTAAGAAAAAAGTGTGAGTTTCCGAGCTGATAGTTTGGTAGGCGTTCTTATTGTTGAAATAGAACACATATTTTTATTTTGTTACGGACCATCTTTTGTCGGTTCACCTGTGTTGTGTTTTCCATCCCCTAATACTTTCTCCTTTAAATTTTACCTTGTTTTATGTACTTCTTTCTTAAGTTACTGCTTCTATGTACAGGGGATGTTGTGTGGGAACATATGTACGTTGTTCATAGATTCACAGTTCTCTTAACTCCATACTAAATGGTACCTTTACCTTCCTCTTATTGGAACACCTGTGTTGTGGTTAGGGAGGCTGAAACTAACTCATCTAATCTTGATCTCGATGATGGCATGGCTGACGTCCCCCAAGTAGAGTTAGGCATTTGGCTTCACTTCACTTGGTTGTCGTGGTGCTATCGCGAAGATGCGCTCGAGAGCAGCTGAGTGACTGCTGTGCTCTCAACACCCAACCTACCATCCCACTCGAGTACAGCTGGGTTTAAAACTTTTTTCAGATGTTGGATTGAGTGTTGAAGTATATTTAATTACTCAGCACCGATTGTGTTGGGAACAAGTGTTCACGTAGCTTCATATATAGATGTATTAATTTAATTTATGAGTGCACTCTTCTATAAAAAAGGGCATTAGACACTTATTGAAATATTGTTCTTGTCTACAAGTGTAAAGTTCAGCATTTAAGCAGTTGTTTTTGAGAAATTTTGGCAGTCACTTTCACATCGTCTGACGGACTGCGTGAAAACAAGGAAAAAGCAGGGAGATGATTTATTTCACTGCCGCAACTGGTATATTAATTTTGAGGAAATTTGTACTATTTAGGCTCTAAAAAATACTTTTATTTCGGCTGCGTTGCCGCTATGTAGTGATTCTTTTTCATTTAATGTTTGAGGATACCAAGGCATAGGATAGGCAATAGGTTTAGGTTAGCAAGGTTTGTCTAACCTGTGCTATGGGGATTGTTGCCTCCAGTGCCTCCAGGGGAAATGCTGTTAGGTTACCTCACTGAAATATAGACCTTCGGGACTTGAATCCTAATTTCCCTCATAACTTCCATCAATTTTCATGCCTTATTCGCCATCTCTTCTTCGTCTTTTATTTTGCGTTTTTCCTAACTTGCTTTTTCTGTGGTCAAGCCCAGTTAAAAAAATAAGACGTTTTCAAGTAGTTTCTGTGCCGCGGTAAGCATGATTCTAGCCGTGTTTTATTCGGGAAAGCAGCCGTTTTTTTGGTCGCCATGTCCACTTTATAAGAATCCACTTCAAAATTGAGCAAGAGCTCGATTTTCCCGGCTAGTTTCCGTCCAAATTAGACTAGCGGATAGCCGTCGAACGGGAAATTGCGGTCGAGGGCCGATAGTGACTTTCCGCGGCCATGTTTCACTATTTCTGCTACCTGTCGACCTAAACACGGCATGAATTTTTAACTGGGAGGCATCCTGTGTGGAACACACCTTGTGCACTGATGCCCGTTTTTACAATTCAAACACGTTTGGTGACCCTTTCTCTTCGCTCTCATGAGGTCGCCTTGATTAAACTAACTGATATAATAACAGCAATAGGAATGTCTAAGCATGTACATAGAGTTGACGGAAAATCTGTTATTTTCATTCACGGACCCCCTGAACTGCATTCGTGTGGGTGCCCTGCTCACCTGTGTGTACTTAATATAAAGTTGATTTGAACGATTTAATGTTCACTCTTTTTATTGCAATAGCTGATTGTGATTGCTTACGCTTAGATCGGTTTGCTGTACAATATTTGATTTGATGTACTGAAGTGATATGTGTGAACTTTGAATCCTCGCATTGAAGAAAAAATTTTCGCTTTATGTTTATCAGAAATTCCTGCTTGTTTTCTAATTGTACTTCATTTTTGTACCGAGGGTGACCTATAAATCTCCTACACGAGGGGAAATAAGCAGAGCTTAGCTCATGCGAAGCGTGTCCAACTGTACTTTTTGAAGGTGTGACATTGTTTTAGTACGAAGCTGCTAAGACTTTCAAGTGTGGAGGAAAATAATTTCTTGTTTATCTTTAACCAAATAGAATAACGTAGGTGATACTCTTAGATTATGAGGAGAGTCGCTTTATGAGAGTTATATGGATGATAAATGACACTGTATATCACAGTTGTCACCTTTGCTGTGGTCGTAAACCTTTGCAATGTGCCGTAAGAGAGACGCCCGCTTGGCTTCGGGGGCACCTTTACTTTTTTTTAGCATGCAGTGTTGTTGAAATCGTCTCGCTTGCAATATCAGTTTTATCGTGACCCTAAAATTTTGTTGGTCTTCGTGTTATGTTAATGTAAACCAGGCCTTCAGCCCTCTCTGAGGAATTCAACTATTGTATCTTTCGGAATTAGCGCTCACAGGGAAAAAATGTGAAGTCCCTAGCTAAGAGTTTGAGTTTCTTTTTATTGAAAAAAAGATTAATTTTTGTTGAGGGCGATCTTTTTCAGTTCACGGTTGTTTTGTTTTTTAACAACTCGAACTTTCTTTTTCAACTTTTGTTTTATTTCGTACTTTTTCATCTTTAACTTGCATCTATGCTCAGGTAGTCTTGCGTGAGAACACACTTTGTGCGTAGATTCTGCGTTCCCTTATTTACATACTAAATGGTGCCTCTATCCTCTCTTTAGAACTTCTTTGTTGTTGTTTTGGAGGCGTAAACTAATTTAAATCTAAAGCAAGTACTCAGTCTCATAGAAACGAAGTTGTTCATATTTTTATAGTGTAATTTTATTATGAAGATGCATTTTACAATATCCTGCGCATGCATTATTTTTGTAACTGCTTTTTATGATAACCTGCATGCGGCTCGTCTATTTTCAGGTTTTAGTATTGGCCGTATTGTGAATGTCCCTGCACTATCAGCAGTGACTAAGTGTACGTAAATCTGACTGTTGCCCAGCATTAGCCGAGTCTTTCCTCAAATGAACCCACGCGTGCTGCGTGCTCCGACAAAATTGTCCACCCTGATGGATGTTGTAGTTTCCCAATGTGCTCCGCATGTTGGGCATTGGTTGTTTTAAATCAAGGATTTTGATTCTATTTTTCGTATAATGTTGTTCTCTGGGACAAATGGATTCGTTCTTCAGTGCGCATAAGTTTTACTAATTTTCTGTTTTTCAATGTTATTCACGAGAAGTACCACAAAATGTTGTGAGCAAGGTTTGTCGTAAGCACGCAACCAGCTAGGCGCTTACACTGGAATGTATTTAAAAGTTGACAGAACGTAAACAAATAATATTGTATTTGAATGGTTCGACGGAAAATGATTGTTTCAATATTTGATGAAAACTAAAATGTTAATTCAGTTAGTCTAATGCTTTTGTTTCAATATTTGATGAAAACTAAAATGTTAATTCAGTTAGTCTAATGCTTTTGTTTCAATATTTGATGAAAACTAAAATGTTAATTCAGTTGGTCTAATGCTTTTGTTTCAATATTTGATGAAAACTAAAATGTTAATTCAGTTGGTCTAATGCTTTAGAGACAGGACTGTCCTTTTACTGGAGCTCCTTCTTCCCTTCAGCTGACTAATAAACTCCTAAATTGTGCTATCTTTGCCAACTAACAAAATTCTCCAAACGATTTGAATGGTTTCTAATGATGCGAATTTTCGACAAATGAAAATTTTAAAGTCATGGTAAATGAATGGTAACCGGCGAACTAAATAGTACGTTACCAAACTTCACGAAGTAGCGACTGAGTGTTCGTGGCAAAGCACGCCTACTCTTTTATTTGACACGTTGACTGCAGTTGGTTGGACTGAAGTTCAATATTGAACTTTAATTGAAAGCAAATTGTAGTAAGCAATTTTGAAAAAAGCAAATATTAATTTCATCATGCCTTCATTTAGCCTTAATTAAGAATTTATTAAAATTGAATTCGTGACTACTGGTCGATCAGCAGCAGTATGAAAATCCCCTCCGTGGCCACCGGTGGCGCACGCTGTTGTCAAAGTGTTTAAGTGAATTTCTATTCTGAACAACAGAGAGCTGTAAGGCTGGTAGTTGGTGCAATTATGTCAAAGTAATTAATGTGTCAGAATATTGTTCACATTTGTTTTGAATAAAATTCAAAATGAGTCATGGAAAAGCAATGGTGAGCTTACAAACAAAACACGAAATAACGTTTAATTTGATTCATTTTCAACTGAACGACATTGAAACATTCAGATTTAAAATTTCTGGTCACAAATTTTTACGGCCACCATAACATCCACTCTCACCCTCGCTTGCACGGGCGAAATTTATTTCACTTTAAAATTAGTTATAGACACGCAAGTTTGCCGTCTTTTCAATTTAACCGAAGTGCCTTAATAACCAATGTTTTACTACCTCGACTTCCAACTTGATGTACATGAATTAAGGAAGGTCCAATTCAACCCTCAACATTTTACTATCAATTGGCGTACTCGTGCCGTATCGCTGCACCTGAGACGCCTCGAGTGTCTGTCTTGTCGCTTAATAAAAAGTTCCTCCGCAATGCAGGACCAAATTCCTTATAAACGCCGAAGGGTTGGTGCGGTAGTCTTGCCTCGTTAATGCTGTGTGTGTGGGCTTTGTAATCACGCTTGCTACTCAAGTACAGCACGAAAGAGTGTAATTGAGCAATGCTCTGACACGCGGGATGGCTCAGTTACAGTGTTTTATTAATTTGATAATCGAGGAAAGTCAACGTTGTGGAAGGTTAACGTTTGTGGATCTCATGAAGTTTATTAACATAATACTGTAGAGTGTCTTCAGTAGTACTGCACAAGCATCAGTTTAGTAAGATTTTGTCTGTGGCATGTGTGAGTATACTCGATGTTAAGGTTTCTACCTTCTTGGCGTGGGTGTTGCGGAATTGGAGTGTTTAATTTATCAGTATGTATTTTTGGTCTCTGTATCTTCATATTATACCAAGAGTACTCTATCTCACTTCTGTACTGAAAATGAAATCTGTTCCTGCCGAAAGAAATTCCTCAGTTCTGGCTTTGGCTCTCCATCCTGATTGTCTTTCAATTGAAATCTAGCATGCGCATTGCAGCAAAAAATTTAACCCAGTTAGAATTCCGTGCGGTTTTTCAGCAGTTTCCTTGCCGCAGGAGGTTAGCCTTTAACCGTGTTTTGAGCGGAGAAGCAGCCGTTTTTTATCGCCATGCCCGTTTTTCCTAGTAGTTAAAAACGGCCAAATCATTCTTCTAATCCCATTAGCACAATTCGGCAGCTACCACATTTTACATCTCCGTACAGCTTCCCGCTGCTCTATGCCGACCTTACCCGAATTCTGTCTGGCTGGAACAAGAAAAATCAGGGTCGAGAGTGGCCTTAAGGCGTGCATTCCTATTTTTTTCAGCTTATCAAAGTTATGCATAGCTTCTTACTGACGCATAAACGATAAGTAGTCTAAAATGTAAACATTGTAAAAATGTTGTTGCTTCGTAGTAGGTTGTATAAGTTCAGCTCGATTTTACGTTGTAAGATGATTGAGAAAATTTAATGCAAGCGCTCATTCATTCTGCGCAGTCACTATCAGCATTCATTTCGAGCTTCTAAGCAACAACATAGTGATTACTTGAGTACTATCAGCTGCTGTAAACGCCTCAATAGAGCTGCAACGCTACAGCGTCCAACCTTAGCCAGTCGTACAGGGTTTATTCTCCAACAAGACTAAGTACATCCACACACGACTTTAGTACGGGGTGACCTGTTCACATTTTTTAATAGAAAAATTACCAAATCGATTAACTCATCAGCTATTGCTTCTTGAGAAAATTGGGAAATAAATGACTATGACCCTAAAGCTTGTGCTCAGAAAAACCTTAAAACTTTGATATTTAAGTGTTCAAACTAAATTAACCGAAAAATGGGTTGGCCCATGTCGCCACCTCGTAATTTCTTGATTCACATCAAAAAATTATACCGTGAAGTATCCGAACTTCAATTATTTTCTTTGATGTTTTTACCATCGACAGGGCTGATGAGTAATTCGATGGGGCTAGTATACACTCAGTAAACACGAAATTCAGATATTATTTGGATTTGGATGATGGATATGTACAGTATATAGCAGAAATTTACATATTTTTAATGCACGGCCATCTGAACCGATGCCCTGACGGATCAACAAGACCCACTGCACCGGACGACAGTAACTACGGGCTCAAGAATCGTGGAAACGAGGGAACCGCCGTAGCTGAGGCGCCGTTAGCTGCGACTGAGCGCCCTGCTACGCGCGTTGCAGCCCTCATATTGAAGTGGATCCGGCAGTTTTCCGGAGAATTGCTTCGTCTCGGGATGGCGAGGAATATTGATGAGGGTTGCAGCACCGCGCCTGCCAGCTTCAGGACGGCATTGTCCTGCGCCAGCCAGCTCATAGGAAAACGTTACTTGGGATTATTGATAGATGAGCCGATGGCCCATCGCTGCAAAACCTTATTGCCTCAGATAAGCTTGAGTTTGGATGCCCCGGTTTTCCTTTTTGCTTTGACTATTTTGTCTGTGATAAGAAACGGGAGATTCCATGGGTGAAGCTGGGGAAAATATTTCTGCTTTCTTAGCTTCTGTGCCATGGTTCTTCATCGCATTGATTTCACGTCAATCTTTTGCGGTTTTAATGTCCTAACTTCCCAGAGCACAGACTCCTGGCGTGTGCGTGGTGCAAAGTTTGGTAGTTAGCTTATTTTAAATTGCCGTACCAGAACGCCTCAACTCTGGTCATGATCCTATGAGCCGGTCAACTATATACTAATACATCGCATAAAAAATGTTTTAATTTTCACATGAGTGAAACGGGAGCATTCTTTACCTCGTTCGGGCTGTTTTCGCTTGCGATGATCTTAAAATATTTATGACATGTGTGCTTCAGCGTATGTTTAAACATGTGTGGTGGAAGCGATGTAGATAGACTTTCTGAAAATGTAAAGACTGCCGTTCAAAAATGTTTAAAATCTCAATTAGACATCCTGTTGCTTTCATGGTGTATTCTTTTCGTTGTATTTCTTTAACTCGTGAACATTATCTCCTTAGCTCCATTAAAATAGATATTTACTCTAACAAAATCAAATTCAAGTGTCAAGTAAACTAAAAGAGACAAGTTGGTATTTAGTTTTCTGAAATGTAAAGTTTTTGCGTTTTACGAACCGTTTTTCGTGCACGGATAAATTCGCTTGAACTGAAAATCTCGTATCAAATCCAGCTTGATCGCGATTTATGTTGTTAAGAAAATCATGTAAATTCAAGATGCATGGATTCCCGTCAGGGGGATACAACTGTTGTATCTATGGGAATTAGCGCTCCCAGGGGTAAATGTGAGGGCCTGAGCTGAGAGGTAGGTAGGCCTTCTTTTTGTTGAAATAAATTGTTTTTGTTATGTTAAGGACCATTTTTTTCGGTTCATTGCTGCCCGGTTTTTCAGCACCTACTACTTTCTTCTTCAGTTTAGATCTTTTTTCATAATCTACTTTCTCAACTTACTGTTTTTGCGCCCTTTCTGCATATATTCCCCGTTTTCTTAACTCCATATTAAATGGTGCCTTCCTCCTTCCTCTCTTTGGATTGCCTTTGTGGAGGATAGGGAGGCTTAAACTAACTAATAATCTAATGTTTGGAACACCTTTGTTGTGTTCAGGGAGGGTTAAACTAACTTAAAACCTAGTTTTGTCCCTTAGTTTCACGCTAAATTGTACTTTCGTCCAACCACTCTTAGATATATCTTAGGTTTGGGTAGAGAGGCGTGAACTCTCTGATAATTAGCGTAATCCCCGCGATCGGATCTTCAAATTCTTTGAATTCGGTTTGAAAATTTTCATTAAATATTTACCTTTAATATTTACCTTTAATATTTACCTTTTTATTGGCACTATCAGCATTCAACTTCAGTTTCATCGGAGTACCAGAACTTGTTCAGGAGCTTTGCTTGCTGCTTACTGTGTGTCAACATTGACTTTTTGTCTATCAGTTTTGCATGTCGGGCGAGTTGTACTCGATGTTCATGTCGGTTGTTAACTTTAGATTGACTATCTCAGAGCTCGACCTGCAATGCTTATCATGCTATTTATTTTCGCTTTTATTTTATTTGTTGACAACCTTCCGATACGGATAATGGATTGACCAGCTTATTTCGTTTAATTCACTAGGATTGAGAGGCTTGATATAATGGAGTGCTTTGGTTGCGATCATGAAGAACTCAGACTATTTTCAAGTTGATGAACGTGTATAAACCGACCTATTTTTGACAAAATATACCCATATTAAGTCTTGCTCGACTTCAAGTTTTTTTTACTACTCATACAAATTGCATTGTATCGTTACAGGTTTTACAGTTCGGAACTAACGGCGCTGGCATGCGTGAACTTGGTTATTTAGGTCACGAGCATTTACATGCCAGGCATCACGCACCTGCTGCAGTTAGAGGACGTATCGACGAGCCTATCTGATGTGCCAATGTCGATCGCCTTTCTGGTGTATCATCATGCAATTTTTTACCAGCGCGTACCTGTGAGCAGCTCATGCTTCACTGTGGCTCCCAGTTTTTACTCGCTTGATCAAGTAGTGTTTGCTTGTGTATGTGTGTGTGCGTCGGGCTCAGACATTCTCTGTCTTGTTCTCTCTCTGCTTAACAATTAATTTTTTTACTATGTGTAATGACTTGAGTTATATTTTAAAGCCTACAGATAAGGTTGACATAGCGTGCTCGTTCAGGTCCGTCAAATAGTATGATTAGAAATTATCGTAAAATCTATCTTGAAGGTTCGATGTATTTGGAATGCTGGTATTTTCAGCTGTGTCAAAACTTGAAGTTGGGCTGAGGAACAGGTGGTATAAATAGCCAACATTCCGAGTAAATCATTGTTATAACATTACGTTCAGCTAGCTTGTCTATACCGCGTGAAACACAACTCGCAGTTTGTACCGTTTCTGATAACCATTTTTCATTTTATCCTTTACGATCAGGCCATGAGCCATTTTTCACTCAGTTCTTTTCAACCGGGCTCGTGAATCATGGTTTCGATGGCTATCGGATTGGATCCAAATCTTCCTCGGACCTCGTTCAAAAAGAACGACTTCAAGACAAATAGCGAAAAAACGTGTTGTGCAATGTAAGCCGATGATTTCAGGGTATCTGTCAATGGAAAAATGTCTCGCTTAGAGCTTTCCACCGTAGAATTCATGCGGGTGAACTGTGTTTGAAACTACTTGCTGATTCTTTATTGCAGTTCATGTGTTTTTCCAACAATTTTCACGCTGCTGAACTTCATCTCGAACTAGTGAAATGCTGCACGCTGATAGGAATCCGGTGCCACATGAGCCTCTGGTTCGTCAAAATTCTGCGGTCGCAACGCTATGAAACGAGCCGCTGAAGCGTCCAGCTTGTGCGGATATGTTGCGTGGAGCTAAGTGTATTTCTGTTAACGCATCGCAAAACTGAAGATGGGGAGGTGAGGCGCAACGACATTGTTTAGTAGGTGTGAGGAGGCTGTAACCGTGCATCGCGGTGGTGCGACGGAGTCGCGCTTTTGTGGTTGCCCTACAATGGAAGCAATGGAGCGGAAGCCTCTCCGATAGCTCCTTGGCTGCATTCTAGCGCCGTCCTTTCGCTGCTTCTGGACAATTGCAGCTCTGCCCCGTAACGGCCTCCTATTCCTTGCCGGCTTCCTCAATTCAATTTTCTGTGCCTACAATACAGCGCCGCTGTTTATCGCGCCGTATTAAAGATTTTGCCCGAAATAGGATTTCTTGCACGGTTTCGTTCAATGTTTTCCTATCTGCCACCCGTCCTTTGTTTCATTGTTTAGAAATTTTGAAAAGTGTAACGTTAGTTGACCCAACTGCATGAGCAGGTGTCCATTGTAATTATAGCCGTCTTGTATTTATGCATTTAGATACAAAATACTTATCTGTTGAAAATCAACACTGTTGGGCTTTTCGGCCCGTTGATCATTTTCATAATCCCGTCATTTCTGACGGGCCGTGCGGGCTTGAACGGCTTTTACTGGAGACGAATGTTCTGAAGTATTTGCTGCAATCGCTTCCTTCGGAAAATATACCGAGTTACAAAAATCGTACTGCACAATGTGTGGGTTTTGAGACATTTGTGTAGTATTTGCATGTTATTCATTGTACTGTTTCTAATTCCTTGTATTATGCACAACTTGTACTCTGCGCGTTGGCTAACGGTACGATCATTTTGTTCTTCTTTTTGATGCTATTGTCTATCGCTTGCGCTCAACTCTGTGGAACCATTTTTTTTACTGCTTTTGTTTATACAAATTTGCAAGTACATTCAGTTACCAAAAAGGCAGCAAAACTGCTTGTATTGACGTCCATCCCGTTCATCACCTGCTCAATTCCTCGCAATATCGAACTACATATTTTATTTCGCCGATCATGTTGCTGTCATCCCGCTTCGGGAACATAACCGTGAAAAATAGATGCAGGGTTCAATTTGTGCCTGTTGATTTGTGGTGCGTGCTGTCATTATTTTACTCTGTAGTACACTCGACAGCCATCGATCGCCAGCTGTCTGCAGGCGCGCAGGCCTCGGCTCCGGAGCTCGAATTTTATAGAAAACAACATTCATTCGTCAGAGAAAATTACGCCGCTTCGGGGAGTTCAAATTTGATTGTAAAACATCGAATTTTAAGGGCTTTCCAACGCTCGTGTTTGGCGATGGTCGCGTTTGTTACTTTTTATTGTTTTTGCAGCAGAACATTGTATATGTTGTTGATGGCAAGTTTAGATGAAATGTTTGCGAGGTGTTTAGCATAGTGGGAATTGATAGAAAAGGTTACAGAATGTAGTAAACGGTGAAAGGTTCAGCACGTGCTGTAAGCATGTACTGAAGGGATAAAACGTCGCTTTACGGTTTTAATTAAGTGTGGGGTTCAAGTATGAATTCTGGGTTCTTGTTCCGACTCATGAATCTGTGCTTCATAGTGTTCTTGGCTAAGTCTATCTTCGTGAGCGTGCTTCGTACGTGCTTACTTGACTTGTGAGGGCGTATATCGTTTGTTAGGCTGATATTTTTTTTATTTTGTTCCTTTTCTATCTGACTCAAGTTCGGAAGCCTGAGTATCATGTAACTTCTTTCTACAAATGTGCGTAACTAAATGGAATTAATTAGTACCTTGTTCATTCTAAATTTGACCGGCGTCGATTTTCAAAATTGATACAGCTAGTGATGCAAAAAATACGGTTTTATTTGATGGCAGTTTTTTTTGCAAAAAAAACATGTTTTTTATGTGTTTTTTTTGTTTTTTTTTGTTTTTTTTGCGCACATTCAAATTTTGTTAGGAATTTGTCTGTTTTTTTGTTGGTCATATAAAATATAGTAATATCAATGTTTTTAAGTCATGATTTTTTGTAATTAAAATTTCAAAAGGAAACCATACAATAAAAGTGGTGGCAGATAACCCACAATTACCTAGAGGAATCTAAGAGGAGCAGCCAGAGCCACAGAACTTAAATTGATGGAG
>JACJUY010001036.1:122726-134795 GCA_014220935.1 Platorchestia sp. MABIK | reverse complement strand
AAGCGGTCCAAATGCGGCTCTGAAGGCCCCGCACCTTAATTTATACGTGGAAAACTGCTGATGCAGCACCCGCAATGCGACACTCGCACCGAGGGCGTTGTACTGACGCATGTACGAACGAATGCACGCACAGGGAGGCTTAAATTAACTAATAATCTAATCTATAATCTGAGGTGGTCTCTGTTAGCGGTGCTAGTTTGAGCGCTTTGCTCAATTCATATTAACTCAAATCAATGAGTCTTATAGCCGTTGTTCTTGCCATGTTCTTTCAGCGTTTGCTACTGGGAATAAAACCTCGAATCATTTAGACCTCGAATATTTACTCGTAATTTACTCCGAGGATTTCTCATTTCGAGACCTGACGCATCGTATAAAGAGGACAGGACAAGTTTATCATGAGCTTGAATCAACACGTTCACTACGTTTCTGCGGTTGCGACGGTCGCTTTGGTTGGGTTGGAAGAAACACAACTGAAAAGCCATCTTTACTGCTCGATTACATTTTACTCTTTCTGACAAGTGGAAAAAAATTTAATTGCTCAATAACATTTTAACTTGGTACACCACAGTTCGATTTAAATAAAGGTAGTGAAATCAATGAAATGGGAGCCATTGTTACTGAGGCGTAAATGAGCAATTTACCAAAGTGGTACTTAAATGTACTAATATGTAGTCAACGTGTTAATTGCGTTATTTGTAAAAGAGATATCGGTAATTATTAGTTCCTTGGAATATTTTTCTTTTCCAACTGCTAATCTTTTTTGGGGTCTTCGGTAAAGTAAACTTTTTAAAAATGATGATACTCTAGAAGATTCGAAGAAAAATATTCTGTGGGCTGTTATTACCTCCTCTGTTATTAATTTTATTTCTACTTAAGAACTAGTTCCTGGAACTATTTCTATAAAAAATGCGGTGTCCTGTGGATACCTAGTACTCAAAATTAGGACGGGATGCTGATATACAGTGGCTAGTCAGGCGGACGTAACGGGCTATGGAATCGACTCAACTCTTCAATACTGATGGGTGCGTCCTATTAATTTGCATAAGTATAACGACAGCGACCATCTATTTCCATTGTACTCACGCTTGCAGAAAGAATTGCCTGGTGCTTTCACTTACAGGATTTCAGTGCAATAGCATGCGCTTTCACCTTCTTGACCTTAATTTTAAGGGCCGAATAAAATGTTTTTTTCTGAGCGACAACTATACTTGCCTAAAAGTATAGTTCTGAAGTTACATTTTTTATGTATTGATAAATAGTTCCTGTGACACTACTAAGAGTTTTATTGCAACAAATGTTTTATCAGATTTCGAACGTCTCCTTCGACATTAAGAGGTTAATTTTTTATCGATATTCTTTAACGGCGCTGATTGATGTTCATCGTGCGCAATAAATTATTTCAGTAAAATTGCAAGCTCAGTCCGTTTTCTTCACCGTAATGGTAGGTACGAAATTGAATGTGAAAATTGGTCAACATTTAACGCTTTTTGAAGGATTTACTGTGAAGCGCCTTTGCAATAATATTTTCTACTCGTAAACTCGATTGTATTTTTTCAATAATGCATTGTTTCGTGTTTCAGTTGTGTCTTCTAATCTGTTCTCGATTATCAGTCTCGGAATATGATATTCGAGTTTAGATTTTGGCGAATATTTCGTGTTCGCTGCGACACTCGTGCCTTTTAAGAATTTCTTAGCAATGTATTAATGTGTCATTGATGATATCGCTCTTTTCAATAATTTCTTAGCAATATATTAGTCTGTCATCAATGAAATCGTTTACCTCGGTGAAGGAAGTTACGACGGAGGGAAAAATGAGCTCTTTAATCTGGTAGGGAAAATGAAACAATCCTTAAACTTTTTCCCACACCATATCTAGCGAAGAATGGGAAAACCCTTCTCCAAAAAATACATTAATAGAAAGTACACAGCTGCAGTATGCATTCTATTTGCGAAAAAAAATATTTAAACACTATTTGTTCGTGCTTTCTTTTGCTCATGTTTCTAGAGGGGTACCAAAGTGTTATTTTGGTTTAAATTGTGTTTGAATTGTGTCATATCTGGTACGCGGGGAAGAAAAGAGCTAATAGAAATTATTCTATCTTCGGTAGCATCCAGTTTTAAGCAATCTTTTCACGAGTATTTTTTTCATGATGATGCACTTGAAAGCGGCTTTGCTTCAGCTTTTCAAACGAGAGGGAAGATATCGTTACAGAAGAAATGTAATCATGTGACAAGATAGCATGTTAATAACAGTAAAAAAGTAGAGCTTATATATGGCAAGTCTACAGTGTGATAACATATGCAATTGATTTTGTATTTTTGGAACACAGGCTGTGAGGCGACGGAATTAATCGATTTTGAAGATTACATTTTTTCGATTATGTGGGCAAAGTGAAGTGAACTGGTGAAATTCTTCATTGTGCCTCGAAGTTGTAACCATAAGCGAAATCTCTGTTCATTCGAGTCTAGAAAGGCAGTAATGTGTGATTCACGAACGGCGCTTTCTTGGATTACTACACTGACCGCAATTAGTTAAACTGAAGTTCAATAGTCGACTCCAATTTCAAGTAAATTCTAGTAAGTAATTTTGAAAAAAGCCAACATTAACTGGATCATGACTTTATTTAACTTCAATTAAGTGTTCATGAAAATTGAGTTGGTGACTACTGGTCCGTTAGCAGCGTTATGATAATCCCTTCCGTGGCCACTGGTGGCGCACGTTGCGGTCAAAGTGTTACTACTCTTTCTGGCGGAGTGGAAATCACGGCTGTGAATATGCTTGGAGAGCGTGCGTCCCTATGGTGCTGCTGCACATTGCAGCATCAACTTGGAGCCGCTGTGTCAGTCAGCATATCTAAATCAATTTTTTTTCTCCTGTTTCAGCACTGATGATGGAATTTTAATTCCGAAACGTTTGCAATAAATGTAACGTACATTTCTACAGTGGTTCTTATTTTTGTTCTACGAGTTAGATTCTCAACGAATCATCCTATTGGAAATATAAATTCTAACTCTTGGTGATTATTTCTTGCTTATTTTATCGCCTGGAAGCATTTTTTTTTCACAAAAGACTTGCCTTTGCACGGCTGTTATCCGTTCTTTTCGAGGGATTGGTCTTTTTTTTCCATGTTAATTTGCGCCTGCGACTGCGATTTTGGCTGGAATGCGACGATGTCGCTGAGGGCTGCTGTTGAGTGTTGCTAAGCGGCAGAAAGGTTTGATGTCAAAAGCGTGAGTGGGTATTTTGTAGCGTTTGTTCTTATATAATGGTTGGAAGGTTCTTTGCTTGTTCAGCCTGTAATCATTGAGGAGCATGATCAAGTTGAATATTCGCCGTTGTTTGTGTTTCTCAGTATTCTTCCATGTCAATAATGACCATTAAGGCAAAAATTTTACTGTCGGGTTGATTGAACCTTAAAATGTTATTGATACTTTTTGTTTTTGAGTTTTGTCGAAACGACGCAGTTAACTTTTTTAGCAACTTTTAGCTTAGCCCGTGGCCAACTTGAAATGTCTCGTTAGATTTTTGTTCGCAACAAACTGCTTCGTTACCTCCATCACTAGCGGTGTTATGACCTCGTTTTTATTACACACATCACTCGACTGTTTCTCTCTCGATTTTTAGCCCAGGCGGGGATTTTCTAAAGCGCAAAATAAGCCTGAAAATTGTTCAAGTTCGGCAGAACCGCTTTGGAGCAGTTTACGTTCCTGACCTTTCATCGTTTCTCGTGATCATGCTGCAATTAGTGTAGCTCAGCAGCGTCAGTAAAGCTTCCAAAGAATGCCGTTCCAGTAATTTCTGAAATAACTTAGAGGCTGTGTGTCAACATAGTGTTTTGTGTTAAATGAGAACGAATTATTATGGGGACTCACGAAATGATGATTGAAGTTTACGATGGTTGCCAGGCCGGCCACTACACATAGCTCTACGAACAGCACGAGAAATGAGTGGACTCCCGATCTCCAGTAATAGCAATGTTCACACCCACGCTGCTGTAAAGTTCCATTTTACTACTACTAAAGTTCCGTTTTGTGAGAACGATCAGGCGGTAGTTGTGTGAAAACGTTAAATTTTTTCAAACAAGTGGAGGTTTTTGACGCTCTGGGTGCGATCATAGTTGACAATTCAATAAAGATCGCAATTTCATGTCGTGTGGCTAAGCTTTCGTCGTTCAGTTCATTTCAGTGTGCTTCAGTTCAGTTCTTGCATTCCACATGCCGCTGATTGATTCACATACTAATGCCATACTAAACCTAGTTCACATCATACTAATTAATGTCGCATTGCTTTATAGCTCCGACATTTCTCGCTAAGCTCAGAAATTATACTGCTACTCCGCTTCGGAGGATTTTAAAATGCTTTGTGAATTTTACTGATTCAGAGGCGTACTCTGAAGAAATTTCTTTTAACGGTTGGTGTGGGCACGACATTTACCGAAAATTAGAAGGTTTTCTGGACTGCGGCAGAGCGATATCGATATTGCGTGACTCTTCGTGAGAGCACCTTGGGGAATTTGTGCACTCCTCTGCAGCAATCGGAGCTGCTCTATCTCACTGTCACCCACGCTTGCTGCTCACAGCCATTGTCAAGTTGAACAGGCATCGCTGGATTTTATTTTCCCATTCTCCGTCTCTATAGCGTGGTTCCGTAAAATAAGCCTTCAGTGCAAGTATCATTGGCCCTTTGTTAGTGTTTTTTCCTTCAATTTTTTCTTTTTTAAGTGCTCCCTATCTTCTGTTCCAGCGCTAACTTTTTCTACTTGATCAGAATTAGCATTTCCTGAGAGAAGATGTCAAGGCCCGAGCTGAACTGATAATCTAATCTTTGTGTATAAAAATAGCAACAATATTCGATGGGGTGAGTAACTCGAGTTTCTGCAAAGCAGAAGAGTTACGGAACTTGGTAGCAGAAGCTTCTGCCCAGAAAATTTCACAATTCAGCTGTCTATTTTTCAAATGATATGTAATCCCTCAAGTTAATATAGTGTATAGTCGAACCTGGGACCTCTCACTCTGACTCTTTTACATGTATTCAACTCAAAGACCACATTCGTGAATTTGGATGCACTTTCAATGATTGACTTTTGCTGCATGTGCAAACTAGTCAAATGTTCAGTGTTTTAACCAAGGAAGTTGTCCAACTTTCTGTGTTTTTAACTAAGATTCTAAAGTGTTTATTATTAATTCCAGTTTGTGTTAATGAGGATAAGTTTTAATGGATTATTTTTTAAATATTACTTATCAGTATTATTCATTGATTACTTCATTTATCATTTCTCTCAAATTTAGGGCTATCGTTTTTCATTATTTGACCCTTCGAAACTGCTAGGGGTATCTTGTGCCTCTCTGCGACCGTAAACTGTACTCGCGCCTCTATTCGACCGTGAACAGTGGCCGTGTCCTGCTACGGCTGTGAATAGCTCCTCTGAGTCCATGGAAGCATACATGAGGCGCGTGAGTGGCAGCGATTTGGAAGAACTTACGCTGGTATCTGTGCGGTGTGGTGAGGCACACGTGTTGCAGTGGTGCCAGTTGCGGGCCCGTATTGCGATACTTCACTCGCTCCTCAGACCAGAAGTTCTCAGCCAGGGATAAATTTACTCCTGGCTGGGGTAAATTTTGGCTTATATATATTTAATACATAAAGCCCAGGGGGTCAATGATGGAGAAACGGTTGAGAATGGCTGCCTTAGATCCTTGCGTCTAGCTCTGCTGCTCTCGATGAAGGTGTTAATTCATTAAAAGTGCGCCTACTCATTTTGCTCGTGATGTTGCGTTAAAAGCGTGTGCGAAATAGTGGGTGTGGGTTTGTTGACGAGTGCTCCAATGGTGGGGATGCTTCCTTTGATTAAAATTAGGGTGGTTTTAAGACTTTTTTCTTCTTCCAATATTTCCTTTTTTATTCTCTGAATGAGTTCCTTTTGTCGATCTAATTGCTGTTCAATGAATACAGTTTCGCTGAAATTAGCACTAAAATGGCAGTTACGGTTTTTTTGAGCTCTACAACAAAAATTGCCGTTGAAACAATGAAACGCATCCAACAATGCTCATCGACTACAGAGGAATTGCCTGTAGATTGGAGCAAGTCAACGAAATTTTGCGAATGTGTGCTGTACGTTGTTGACACTCACAAGTTCGTTTTCGCCGTCTGTAATGTCAGCTGCGAACTTCTCATACTGAACTTTCGCTTTTCGAGAAATAAATTGTTTTACGTTGTTTTCTTTCCATAGTGACGGACAATTTTATTTGCTTAAGGCCCATTTTTTTCGGTTCACTGCTGTCTTGATTTTCAGTAACTCTGACTTTCTTCTTCAGTTTTTTTTCTTGTTTCTTAACCTTCCTGATCTACTGTTTCTATGCGCAAAAAAGTGGAGGAACACGTTTTATGATTCCGCATTTTTTGAACTCCTTGCTAAATGATCTTTTTATCCTTCTTCCTCTAGAACATCTTTGTTGCGGTACAGGAGCTTGGAACTAACTTATAATTTATCAATCATCTCATAGCAATATATTTTAATCGAGTGACTTCTGCTATTTTTGCGTGGTTTTCTAAAATTTTAGTACTTCAGGTAAAAAATGGAAAACTAAACCTAAAAATTTGAAATTACATTAGCATGGGTGACTTCACCTATTTTCTTATGATTCTCGTGATAATTTCAATCGAAATATATTGCGAAACCTCGACAGGTTCTTTGAGTGTCGAAATACGTTGAAAAATAAATTAAATTTTCAAATTATATTTGATGAACGAAGTTGAGCTTTGGGTGCATCAGCAAACAAATTAACTTTTAATAAAACCTTTTGACACAACTGAGAAAAGCGTTAAAGTCAGCCTAATTTGTTTTGTGCACTCGTGACATTAGTGGAAGTGCATGTAATTTTTTGTCTTGATTTTCATATTTATAAAATAATACTAGGTATGCAACGACAATTTGTCTTGAATTTCACATTCATAAAAGAATACTAGGTTTGCAGTCGTCTCACACCCACAAAAAACGCCGAATGTTTTTGTTGCGGGTGTGTGCTCAGATCAATTCAAGCTGCACAGATTCACGTCGCACTCCGCAGATTTGTACTGCGGAATTTCTATTGTTAATTTTTCTCTTGAGATTTGGGACAGAACATAATATGACTCTGAAATGATGTACGATTTTTCATGAGAAATGAGTACTCTCTTGATGTTAGGGAATAAGTAACTTACATCCCGATCAATTTACCAATAAGTCAATGTTTACACAGCAAAATCACGACTGTGACACTGTATAAAAAGCTCGAGCTGGCCCTTCAAGAGATAGTTTTTCGTAGAACCGCACGTTTCCAATCACGCAGCGTTGCAAATTATATTTTCCCAGCCTGACTGTGTCCAGTGGCTGTGTCCCAAGTAGTAGTAGTAGAGTAACATGGGTTTGCTGTGTCCCAAACCGCGCCACTCCTATACTCGCGAATATTCATTATAATCCATTACCCTTCTCTTTCGTGAGGTAGAAAAGTTCAATTGAGTTCCTTACAAATTCCTGAATTCCACATTGCCCACGCTAACCAGGATTTCTTGATGGCCAAGTGCGTGTCGGAATTGGCGTGCCATTGATTGTGTAGCAGTGATACCCCCCTGAGGCTGTGCTGCGGTGCGACTAACGAGCGCTGTGCGTGCTGCAGTCTTCGCTAACCCGCCATCAGACGTGCTCTGTCTTTTTTTCATCGCCTTCTTATGCTGCCCTCCTCCAAATTCTGCCGCTGCATCGGCTAAAATGTTTTATTCGGTGCGCCTGCCATGCATTAGGAGTTAATAGGAAATTGATATCGGTTTTTAAATGTACTTAGAATTTTTTTTGTCATGGGAAATCTTTGTTTCTAAATGGCATTATTTCTTAAGAACTCGTCACCGTTGATTTCATGCTTCCAAGTGTGTATGTTTTTTTCTCGCGATCCTTGGAATCGTTTTATCTTTGATAAACATAATTTGTGAGCATTGAAAACCAAATGGTCTTTACTATGTGCATGTCGTGACGCCTGAAACAAGTTGTTCAGAAAACCACTGTTCAACTTTCTGAAATTCATTATTTTCCTGCGAGTAACTATTAATATTATTCAGTATATTCTCTTTGAACATCGTTTATCAATGCCATTCATTTACCACCCGCATTTGTATTATATCATGTTTCCGTTAATTAGTTAAAATTATTTCTAGCAATTGCTTGAAAGTATTTATCAGAAGAACTTCCTTAACACCCTAAACTTCAGTGGTTCTTAACCTGGGTACGATCGAACCCCAGGGGCTCATTGAGTCGAACCCCTGAGTTCGGCATGGGACAGTTTGTGCATTAATACAGTATAAAGTTATAATACATATGTTTTGAATTTGAAGTAAAAAAGCACATTTTATTTTTCCAACTACAAAGGGTTCGATGAATGCATGTATGGAACTTGTGGGGTTCAGTACCTCCAACAAGGCGAAGAGCCACTGCTCTACTTGGACGAGCTCATACGAGTGAAGCAGTGCATTACTCCGACATCGCAGCGCTAGAGAGAAGCACCGCTCGGACAATGGAACCCACTCGCTGGTGCTGAACACAAGACTTTGTAACATTACCTTCGTTCTTCCATGCTGGCCCAGCACTCACTTCTGTCTTATTCTATTTTCTATTTAGACCGCTATGTCGGCGAACAAAGAAAACAGAAACTTCTTGAACAGCAGCCATTTCGGATAAAAGAATTCTGGACTTGTAACCAAGCTTTCACTTTCAAATATTGTTCTGTATCTTGCCGTGCCTACGGAGACGTAGGGTTTGTTTCAGAGTGCATGAGTTTTTATTTTCTTCAATACCTTCCTTTGCCTAACTACAGTGAAAATCAAATGATCAGAAATTTCAATATTCCCCCTCATCTCGCAGTTCATCCTTAATATTCCTTCTCTTCAGTCTTTTCATAACACCTTTGTTGTCACTAGAGAGTCTTGAACTAACTGAATTAACAATATAAATTAATTAACTCCATAGTAAATAGTGCCTTCCTCTTCCCTCTCCTTGAAACACATTTGTTGCGGTTAATGAGACTTGAACTTGCATAATCTACCATGATCTAATCATCGCAATCAACCAACAAGTAGCAGCAATGCCTGCAAAAGGTTGAGTGCTTCCTTACGTCTATTTCTAGTTTACATCTCGCGTAGTTTACATGGCCGATGGACTCCTTAATCGGCTTTCTATAGAATTTTCGGCGGAGTTTCTACCTCATTTATAAGTAGCATGTTACTTAGTGGAATGTAAGACCTGCCTCAAGTTTTTTTCGTGTGACAAGTGTAACCCTTTAATGTTACCGCGCTGGAACGAAGGAGCTAGCTCCACCTAAAGCATAATTTTAGGTTTAAAATGATTTTCAGGTTATTTCTGTGGGCTTCTGTAAAAAGTCGACTGACTATTTCCGTCAAACTTTTGAATGAACAGAGCGCTAGAACTTTGTCCACTTATTTACCGCCAGATGTTTTTCTATCCACTTAGAGCTGCAGATCAGTCAATGCTATTTTCTATTGACTTTGTGAAGCCTAACAATCATAAAAGCAGCGACAGTTCGAGTTTAAAAAGTTATACCAGCGAGCTTCATGCAACCGATGTCAGAAACTCAAGTTCACCTCAAGTTCGCCGTAACCCCTTTTAGAGCAAACGCGCTATGCATTCTAAGGCCGTGTCAGTTTTCGCAGCCTAATCAGATTTTTTTTAAATTTCGGTGTCAAAACTTACGTTCACTCATAAACTTCGCGCAAATTTTTGCACTAATTCTCTTACTGTCCCTCGGCTGCCGCGTTTTTGCAGTTGTTTGTCTGTGACAGCTTATGATGTTGTTTTTGTGAGTGCGTAGCATTTTTGTCAGACGCACACCGGCGCTCGCAGTGCATTGCTCGGTGCTTTTCTGCTCCTCGTGTGAGGGCTTCTCGTTTTTCTGGTCCTGTTACACGACCAGAATTTCAAGTTGAAGACTAAAAGTCTCATGCTTTACGTTAGTTCTTATGGAGTTCATATGCTGACGCAATTGCTGCTTTTTAGAGTTTAAATTAGGTTTATTTGGTAGGGAACGCAATTGTTGTTTTGTGCAGCTCATGGTAGATTCATTTTTGTGCAATGCAAATGTTATTTCGTGTATTTGTTAGACTTAACTTAAACAAAGGACTTGAAAGGGGGAAGTCTTCGTTTTTCCACCTGGGGAGCTTTTTGGTGCATAGTTAAAGAAGTAAAATCAGGCCAAACAGTTCGAGTTTGAAGACGATCATCTAACATAACGGCAAAAAAAAAGACACGCTGTATAAGTTGAAATTGACCTAATGACCCATACTATTAGGATTTCAATAATTTTTGCCAAAGATCAAGACATTAGTTTTACAATGTAACATTACACACCTATCAGACTGGCAGATTTTTCCTGGACCATTAGGAGGACAATTTAAAGATCGTTAGAACTGTGCTGGCAGGATTTACGGTTAGAGTTGGGCCGACGGCAATAGTGCCGGATGAGCACGGGCAGTCTCGCGCAGAACTTCTGAGTGTTCTAAACAAAAATAGATGTATTAATGAACTCGTCAATAATTTAAATACTTTTTCCAACTTATTTATTTTCTCACGTTGTGTACTTAGTCTATTTTGATTTAATTCGGTGATTGTTATTCTTCATTTTTTTCAATTTGATTCGAATATTTTCTATCAAGTCTTACATTAAGTCTTCAAGTCGTAGAAGTTAAACACTAAATGCCTGCAAAAGTAATGGGGATTTAGTTCATCCTAAGTTTTTAATGCGAAGCCACTCATTTTATTTTTAAAATAAATTTAGAAGTCGAAGCAGCTTTTTCAAATTATTTAGGTTGTCTGGAGGTGGTTGCGTTCAACCAAAGTGAAGGAACTGCTCAAGAGAAAAAGCTTTTTCGATCTAATGAATGATCTTTACCTCAAAAGAAAGCCTTGATTTCAGTTGAGAAGATGTACATATTTCTCGCGAAAATGCTAACGATTTTCCCCGTAATTTTACAAATTATTCCTTTCTTTTTCAACTGTGTTGTACGTCTGTAGTTGTCGAACTTGAACTGCTATTGCTTTTATGATTATTAGGCTGCAAAGGCAACGCAAAAGTTTCGACTCTTCGCATGTGTGTAAACTGAGTAAACATGGCGCTGCCCTGAGCAGAATGGAGGAACAAGCCCCTCACTCCGTCGAAGACAATTTCTCGTGTTGCTGCAGATCAGGGCCAGGTTTGATGCCTAACTATATGTTTGCCGTCACTGCTCAGCGTCGACGTCAATCCTGCATTCAGCATCTGAGTTGCTGACGTGGTTCCCTAGCTTGGCATGCATGTCAAAGTGCAGCGGAACGCTGTTCAGAGAAACTCGAATCAAATTCGATTTTCCATTCCTAAAGCATTGTGAATTATAATTATTTATGCACTTGGTTCATATCTATACTTTAAAATGCAGTTTTTTAGTTTCAGTTCCTGAAGTACCGCGAATCACTGTTCTTGGTTCTCATCGATAGTCCCCATTTACTGAGGTTGGGATCATTAGCGTTGATGCAGTGGACGATTGCGCCTCTGCAGCCGTTAAGCGACTGCTCGAAGCCTCATTTGCCATAGCGCTCTCGACCATCATTCTGGCTCCTGGATCAGGATAGCCGCTCTCGCTGTGACGAGATTGCCTCGTTCACTGATCTGCTCAGATTACTTCTCTCCAGATTGCAAACGCCTTCTTCCCTACAGTTTAGATCAATTGGCGCAACGACTCCATGCAGCTTCATAAAACGCCGCAGGGTTAATAAAACGCAGAGGTTCATCAAACGTAGCTTTACGCGCTGATGTTATTGGTGATGTGATGCACGCTTTTCAACTCGTAGTCCCTCTGAGAGATACTATTTTTGTACTCATGGGAATTAGTGCTCCTAGGAGAAAGATGCCCCTCAGGGGGATACAACTATTGTATCTATGGGAATTGGCGCTCCCAGGGGGACAATGTGAGGGCCCGAGCTAAAGGTTAGGTAGGCTTTCTTTTCGTTAAAATAACATAGGTTTTTGTTTTGTTACGGACCAACTTTTTTT
>JACJUY010001036.1:107673-122669 GCA_014220935.1 Platorchestia sp. MABIK | reverse complement strand
TCCACGTTCCCTTTACTCCATACTAAATGGTGCCTTCTTCCTTCCTCTCTTTGGATCTCATTTGTTGAGGATAGGGAGGCTTAAACTAACTAATAATCTAATCTAGGAGAAAGATGCGTGGTCCCGAGCTGAAAGTGACGTGGGCCTTTTTATTGAATCAGAATCGATTTTTTTGCTAGACTTTCTTTCGGTTCTCTACTCTCGTTTTTTTTGTGCCTGCATATTACTTTCTTCTTCAAGTTTCATATTTTTCATGAACTTGTTTCAATTTTGCTGTATCATGCGCAGGGTGTAGGAATACACTTTGTGCATAGATTCCCTGTTCCCTTAATTCCCCACCTAATTTTACTTCTTTCTTTCTTTTCTTGGTGAGAAAAGCACCTTAGTTATGATTGAGGAGGCTTGAACTAACGTATCTTATGTAAAATATACTTGAGTTAGTAAATTAAGTGTTACACATAGTCGGGATGAATATGAGAGGCTTAAGCTGTAGATACCTTTTATAATTGTATTTAAGTTCACATGAGAACCTAAATCACTGAAACGAACCAAGAATGGTGGCTTGAGATGTTACCTTTAGGTAACGCACGTATTTCTAAGCTATGAAATAATACTTCCTCTCCAGTGTTACGTAGTTCAAGAGAAAGAACTAATTTTGCAGGAAGCGATTGTTATTTTACTTTGTGTATATTACCACTTCAATATGGTTTGCTAAAAATTTTACCATTGGAAAGTTTTTTCGAACTTGAATCCTTGTATTGTGTTGAAAATATTTCGTATCACAGCTCAAATTCCATTTGGTGCTTCACCAACCAATCAGTTCCAGAGGCAGAATATCGGAAATTGTGAAATACAGAGGATGTTTTCTCTCCATCATCGACGGCCTCATAATCCTGTGCAAACAGCGATGCCGTGTCTCGCTATATCTTGTTATGGACGATGGAGTAGAGTGCTCTTCTGTCTGATGCAGCCCGTTCCTGTTCAATGGTGACGGCTGGCTAAACATTTCATTTCAGAGGCGATTTATTGACACCGTTTCTCAATGCAATTCGGTCGATGCGATACGAATTCGTGTCATGTTACCGTTGAAACGGTAACTTTATTCTCTTGTTTACGCGTGTCAACAAGGGGAATCCAAACCTTTTAAAACAATCTGAAAGTGATATACATGCTGCGAAACAAGTCCTCGGACCAAAGAAATTGTAGATGTATTTTATATTTCGATCAAAAAAATACCATCGAGCATTTCATTCAGATTTTATTGTACATTATGATGATCCTTTATAGTTCAATACGTCCTCTGCATGCAATAATCTACTCGTACCTCGGAAACTCTTAGGATCGAAATTTATTGAGAAGTTTACTCCTATGCTTTTTTGAGTGGTTTAGACCGTTTGTTGTTGCGAAGGCCAAAGCACAGGCCCCGTACCATAGAGGGGACCTGATATTGGAATCTACTTTTTCAAGATTTGTTTTGTAAATGCGATTTAACTTTCTTGAGCGTACGAGCTAAAATTTGTTCGAATTTGCGTTCGCTTTCTCAAGTTGTTGAGGAAAAATGAAGAATCTTGTCATGGAAATGATAGCCCTCGTTATGAGCGGAGTCTGTGAGTTGGTTTATGGGAGTCTGGGACATCAGCGAAGAACTTCCCTCTCACTGTCACTCTCAGTTCAACTTCAGTCTGAACAGAAGAAAGCTTGTCATCTGGAAGCACGGCGTCATTTTTGCGTGTACTTTTCTTAATGTTGTTCAGAGAAATCTTTGCTCAAGCCCGTAGGCCTTTTTCCAGTTTAGGGTTCTGGGAGCTAGTGAAGTTTTTGTTCTTCGAATGATAAGTTCAAGTCTTTTTTAGACGATGTTCTTCGTGGAGTTTCACTCCAATTCATTTCCCTCGCTAACTTTTGCATTGACCAATTTGGATTCTGTCTTAACCTTGCTTTGTTAATCTCGAGGGCTTAAGAAGTCCAATGGGGCACATTTCGGAGAATGATGGGGAGGAAAGAGAGATTGTAGAACTCACTTAATCGCAGCAACGATGCGGAATGTGAGGAGTCGTACATTTTGACGCCTTTTGCAATTTGAAAGGTCTCTTATTTTGTCTTTACCACGTGATAGAACTCAACAAGAGCTGCACGTTCATCAATTATTTTTTCAAATGTGACATATGATGGTGAATTTCTAGGAAGAGTATAATATGTTGCGCTTAACATTTATAACCTTTTATCTGGATGTGAAGTTGCTTTACTCCAAGTATTTTGATTTTAGTTCAAACACATTCTCTGTAACCTTACATAAAAATGTTTCCGTACTAAATACCTTTTTCTCTCCGCTCTCTTGAGATCGCTTTTGTTGTGGCAAGGGAGTCTTAAACCAACCAATTTAATAGTGATATAAGTCGGGGCACCCTACGTATTTTTGAATGCTGTCTCGCACTCGAAAAAATTTTTTGCGTGTGTCTCCTTTATCTCCATTAATTTGGTGCGAGGTAAGACGAGTCGAGCTCGCGATGTCCGATGGAACTGCAGCGCAAGGAATGCCGCAGTTTTAGAGGCTCCGGAGGTAAAACTGGTAACAGCCCCCTGACAACTTAATTGAATACACAGAAATATGCGTTTCTTAACTGCGCATTCGCTATAGATAGGATATCACGTTGTGTGTGTGGCTTGAGGTGACCTGCTGTCTTTTGATACCGATGCCTTGTGGACGTACTCGGGGCGCCTTGCTGGAAAGTTTTCGTCCGTGGGAGTCATTTTTTGTACATGTGCATTTATGTTTTAATTTTATTGAAACCCCTCAGGGAGATACAACTATTGTGTCTATGGGAATTAGCGCTCCCAGGGGAAAATGTGTGAGGGCCCGAGCTGAAAGTTAGGTAGGCCTTCTTTTTGTTGTAACAAAATGTTTTTTGTTTTGTTAAGGACCATCTTTTTTCGGTTCACTGCTGTCCTCTTTTTTCAGCACCTACTACTTTCTTCTTCAACTTTGATCTTGTTTCATAATCTTCTTTCTCAACTTACTGTTTCTATGCTCTTTTTGCATAGATTCCGCGTTTCCTTAACTCCATACTAAATGGTGCCTCCTCCTTCCTCTCTTAGGATCGCCTTTGTTGCGGATAGAGAGGCGTAAACTAACTAATAATCTAATCAAATGTTTATTGAAAGCGAATAATAAATTTAAGGTTACCATCAAGATATACCTGTCAACCCTATTTTAGTTTGATAATCTATGATGTATGTTTGTGGAAGACTAATACAACAAAGTATTTAATAATTCTGAAAAAGATTACTATAAAGCACGATAAAGACACAATACGTGTGGTATTTTTTGTTGTATTGAGACGGAACCATTTATTAAAGTCAAGAACGTTTTTTTAATATGCTAAAGAAGCTTAAAATTCTTCTTAATATGTTAATTTTTTCCCTCAGTAAACCATAGGCTAGTCAAAGTAATATCACGCGGGTGTAAAAATGAAATGCAATCATCACTTGACAAAGACTCAAGCAAACCTCAGTTCCGAAAAATTCATGAAATGCAAAAATTCAGTCGCGAGTGATGATGACAATATGGCGCTGAAAAGTATTTTCTTGAAATTTGTAAAATAGGCACTGCCGTATGTCCATTCCATTCTCGTGGTTGTTGTGTTTTACTCAATCTTATGTATTTCGGTCGTTCGGCGGGTTATTTTAGTCCTCAAATCTCAAATATGCAGGTTTCTTTTCGTTTATATTTTTTGTTATAGACAGTTCATTTTTTAACAGTTTGCGCCCATGTGGCGTGTTTACGTTTTCATGTTTGATAACATGGGCTTTTCTTTTCTGTTCTTGGGAAAAATGAGCACTGTTCCTGGTAAAAATGAGCATTGTTCCCGACAAAAATGAGCATTGTTCCCGACAAAAACGAGCATTGTTCCTGACAAAAACGAGCATTGTTCCTGACAAAAACGGGCATTGTTCCTGACAAAAACGAGCACCGTTGCTGTCAAAACTGAGCACTGTTCTTGGTGAAAATGAGCACCGTTGCTGTCAAAACTGAACCCTGTTCTTGGTAAAAATGAGCACTGTCCTTGGTAAAAATGAGCACTGTTGCTGGTAAAAATGGGCACTGTTTCTGGCAAAAATGAGCCCTGGTCTCCCATCTGGGAGTGACCGCGCACTGGCCGCCAAAGTGGAGTCGGTGCGCAGACGCGGACAGGAGCGGTAAACAGCCGCGGTGTTGGGCTGTAAATGTTATGATGGCCGCTCCTGCGGCCTGTTGCTCTTCATACATCGGCGAGCCCACAGATCGCAGACTTCGACTTGCTTGTCTCCGGTCACAATTGATGCAAGTCAAACTACCGCACATTCTGCTGCTCCCCGTTGCTTCCTCGACCTAATTTGCTGCACGTTCCTACCTTGATGTCTATGTATGACGTGAAATGTTTGATATAATGTTTTTAATGTAGTGTTTTAACGGCGCAAAATGTTCAATGTTTGTTTCATTTTGTCTACGCAGAAATGAGGAACAATATCCTTGTGAATTTGTCTTGATTGGTCCGTTTTGCACCTTAGATTGGTCCATTGATTTTTAAAGTATTGTTTTAAATTGTGTGCTGGACTTGTATTAAGACCTGCATAAATTCCTTATTGCTGTTTCCAACTAATCAAAGTTTGGTATAAATCTGCAGCGTTATTGACAAATAACGTTTGAAAAAGCAAATATGACAACAGTTCCGTTCACTACTGAAAATAAATTTAAATTTAATCACCTAAAGAGACTACAACTATTGTATCTGCTGGAATTAGCTTCCCCAGGGGGAGGTGTGAGGTCCTCAGCTAATGGCTAGATTGGGCTTTCTTTCTTTGAAATAGAAAAGGTTTTTCTTGTTACGGAACATCATTCTTCGGTTTATCAAGTTTCAGTCTTTCACTCATAACGTTTCTATGCGCGGAGTGTGGGGAGACACCTTGAGCGTAGATTTCCCGTTTCTTTGGTTCCATACTAAATAGTGCCCAACTCCTTTCGTTCTTGGGAACACTTTTTTTGGCTGAGGAAGCCCAAACTATGTAGTGCAGTCTTTCCAAGATAAAAAATTTTTTCAAGTGTTCGGTCATTTGAAAACCAAAAATATTAACCAAAAGTTCCAAGAAAAGTCCAAAAGAAAATGCACGAGCCATGGTTCAGTGGAAGGCGCTCGCGAGATGCGCGGCCGGGCAAGTTGTTGATAACGGCACACATCTGGGGAGATGGTCTCAACCTCCTAGAAAGACTTGCCTTCTCTGAACTAATGGTGCGAGGGCTACTTCGGGAGACGTCGTCTCTGAGGAACCTCCGGGGGAAATATGAGGAAGTTCGAGTCACCAGCTTCCTCTTCCGACGATCTCAATATTTTTGGCTTCAACGTTTTGTTCGTCCCTGAAAATTGTCCTGCGTCATCTGATAAACTTTGGTGAGGTGGACATGTCAACTGAAAATATGAAAGTAAGTAGGAAAGAAGGCAGCTGAGGAAAGGACGTCGCTTTGTTTTGTAAAAATTCAAGAACTTCTAGACTCAATGGTATACTTAATCGTTGCCAACTGTTTACTACGCCAACTGTTATATATTATATTTTTGTACGGTTGTACTCGTACATCGAAGATGATTTGATGCTATGAAGTCTGCTGGATGGCGTGCACTTACGATCACTAAGAACTGTTTGATGCTTGTGTGTTAAATTTTTGAACCAAAAGTTTATGTTGTGCGTAATTGAAAGATTTGTCTGAATAATTAAATGGCTCGCCAACGCAGCTTTCAATAGACGCTCGTTCAGATGCGTATTTTCTTGTGAATCTCATTGTGATTTTGTACATGGATGTTTTAAGTTCGCTAAATATAATATCTATCTATTACAATTATTAGTACCTTCTGTTTGAGTAGCATCCTTACGAGTATTTTAGTAATTTTCGAACGTCTATTGAACGCCAATTAATATTATAACAAAGCTTACGTGCAAACTGGGAATTTTGAAGCAAACGGTTGTTTTGAAATGAAGTTTTTTCACATCGGAGGAATTTGTTTGTTCTCGAGTGCAACCTTGTAGCAGAGTCATGCAGCAGTTTGAAGCTCCTCTTGAATAGCATTTGCCTTGAAACTGAATGCTTGTGATAGCTCAGCATACCGTAGGCTTCCGAAAAAGCCTACTCTGTGGAAAAGAATATTGTCGAGAAACTCAGCACGACTCTATGTTTTCTTGACGCTGGTTTTTCTACGGAACTAACTGCAGTGTTTTGTCATGAAGTTACGTTCGCGTCTCTCTTCCCGTATTTCTCACTTCTCTCCCCATCAGTTTCATGCATTTTCTCATTCATATCTACTCTGAGGATTTGTTGCACTTGTGTTATTTGTTGTACTCATGTTATTATTTGAATAGAAATTCAGTGGTCTAAAGGACTATTTATAAAATATGTTTCACTGGTGAGCTTAGAATAAGCGTTTTAGTATAACCATGATTTGTTTCCGTTCAAACGTAAACAGAACGAGTCATTTGCCGTAGCGGTTGTGCACATCGCCGGTAGCGGTTGTCTGCATGCTAGGGCGAGCGCAGGGCTTTCTCAATCTGGGTACGGAAACAAGAGGACGTTAATTTCGGGCCTGCACTCAAATGGCGCGAACACCCAACTGCGCACGCCCCCGGACATTTTGTGTCCGATGTCCAGGGAAGCAGAATAGTTCTACCCACCACAGCAGCAATTGCAGGATTTGAGCGTTATTCCCCGAACCGTGAAATACGAGAACCGTGATAAACTTAGATATAACAACAACAAACATCATCATCTAAGGATGCTTTATTTCCAATTCAAGCCTGAAACATTTCACCTTGTACATTGTTTTTTTTAAATGCCTTATAATTAACAGGGCGTCATGACGCTTTCCCCCGGTCAATACCTGTACCCATTACAGACACCTGGGTAGAGTGGGGTATTGTGCTTCGAATTTTTCTCTTATACCCAACGGAGAAAATCGCCACCCAGCGCCGGGATTCGAACCCTCAATGCCTTCACAGAAGGGCAGGTTCTTACACCATCCGGCTATGATGAGCGCCGGACCGAAATATACGTTTTTCACTTATTATGCGTCTTGACACTTTCCCCGCGTTTCCGAAGCTGTTAACGGTTGGTTTGGTTAGGTTGTAAGTAGCAGAATAGGGAAATGGATTTCCCAGCCTGAATAAATTCAAATTTTTCCTAACTAATATGAAAAATATAATTGCACGATAACACTTCACCTCGTATGATAACAATTATTTTTAAAGAATGTCGCAAAACAGATAAATTGTCGTACATTTATATCGGCACGTAAATGGGCAATTTACCTGTTGGTACACATGTGGCCCAATACGCGAGGAACGTGTTGAACGCTGTTCGTGTGTTCGACTTCGGCACGCGGATTGGCGTTCATAACACTTTAGTGTTACAAGAGAAGCCTAACTCTTTTCAACATTACAATTCACTTGGCATCACACATGAACTATACAAGGGTTAACGCCAAACGTTGACCCTGCCGATAGTCTTTAACATGGCATCACGTCTTCTAATTCTAAGATAAGCCTATCGCGTTTAAATCTCTTTTTGATTCTTTTTATTTATCCTGCAAATAATAGTGTTGGTGTTTTTGATAATTATGTTCAGATTATATCACAATTACATGCTCGTAACAATTTGAAAGAACCCCTCAGGGAGATACAACTATTGTATCTATGGGAATTAACGCTCCCAGGAGGAAAATGTGAGGTCATGAGCTCACAGTTAGGTGTGCCTTTTTTTTGGTTGAAATAAAATAAGTTTCTATTTTGTTAAGGACCATTTTTTTCGGTTAAATGCTATCCTATTTTTCAGCACCTGTAACATCCCTATTCAACTTTTACACCGTTTTTTATCCTTCCGTCTCAACTAACTGCTCATGTGCGCTGGGAATTCTTTGCGGAAACACAGTTTGAGCATAGATTCTGCGTTTCCTCAACTCAAAACTAAATGGTACCTTCATCCCTTCCCTCTTTGAACATCTTTATCATGATAATGGAGGCTGAAACTAAGTTATCAGTGTTCAACAACTTTGTGTGAGAAATCAACCGGATTGAAAGATTTTTGCAATGCCTCAATCCGGCTTCTAAGTTACAATAATGTTTATGTACAGCAACTCTCTTATCATAGCTAAGGAGTCCAACTAAATTTGTAAAAATTGGCATTATTTCATTAGCAATGCACAAATTAAACTTCCCGAATACCAGCGGGATGCATTTCGGTTTTCACGTTCCGCTTGACTCTGTGATATACGTTTGTATACCTTTGTCTCACAAATTCTCTAGCTTTGATACCGCAGTAAGAGTCGGGCTCTAAATTTACTCGTATGTTTTTTGGTAACCAAAGCAGACTCTGCTATCAAACGAGCTTTAATGTGTTAGTGCGTCTTGAATTTCCGTAGATTGTTCTTTAGTCGACGTGAATTACAGCGAAGTCAAGTAAAACACCCGAAAGTATATTATTTGTCAGTGCCAGAGTGTACTAGATTCAAAATGATTGTTTTGAATGGGAATGTATCTGTCGTCGTTCTAGTGTGGACTTTTTCAAGAAGCACATTAACTCTAGGGAATATATTTCACATTTCATTTTATTGGCTAACGGCGAGGTTTTCGGCCTTCGCCATATTAATTTGGTTTAGATTAATGTCACGCTCGCAAAGCACGCTACTAATTCGTCAAAAAAACGATCATAAACACTTCATCAGGTGGAAGTGGTCTTAAATGGCCATTAATTTAGAGCTAGCCCTCGCTCATGAAGCGGCTGAAATATCGTCCGGCATAAAATCCCTCTCATAGTTTTTGCACGGCGCTTAAAAGCCTTCGTTTCTGTAACCTTTTAATGTCCGCTCCTTTTGTTCGCGGTTGAGTGCCCCTTTTGAAGGAAAAGTTCAATGTTGCATAAATAAGAAATAAAAGGGATATGGATTTTATTCAGAGAGACATCTTTTCGATGCCGCCGGGTCATCTGGAAATTTTTTTTCTTTCCGACTATTAATGTTCAATATTTTGGTGTGGTGACGTCAGCGATGACCTCAATATTGGCTCGTACGTTTGAACGTAGGCTTCAGTCATTTATCCCACTGTTATATGATTTCAACGTATCACTTCTACGTATCTGGCGTAAATGAAAGGGGCCAAAATCTCACATCAGTGACTGTATGGTAGCAAGCTTGGTTAATTTTCCACTGTTTTGGTTTATCTAGCATGACACACATACTCGCGATACGATAGCATCACATTCTCATACGAACGCGGTTCTAAGTTGATGCTCTCAAAAGTTGTTTCTAGTTTGTTTTCAACTTCTAGACTTAGAAATTGTTGCATGCGATGCCGTCGTCGTCAATTCAGTTGTGCTGATTGAAAGTCGTTCGGTAAAACGTAACAGAGCCTCGGTATGCTTCACAATTGCTTCTATTGTTATTTCAGCTGAAAGAACATATTCTCTTTGTCGTCGCATGAAAATATAGGGATTGAAAGTCGTGCGTTATTTGAGAGCCTCACGTTTCCACTGCTCTCGTGTACCACCAAACCAGTGCTGTGTAAATCATGCGTTGTAAATCCGTGTGGCCCTGCGAGTTTTCTTTTTCTTCATGGTTTAATTTTAGTGACCTAGAGGTTGTGTGAAATGCCTCGGCAGTAGTTTCCTCTTGTATAATTACACTTTTCACTTTTTTGTCGCGTAAGTTAAAATGGCTTCAAATGATGCTTCGGTTCATCGCTGCTCTGCAAACGTCAGTAATTGAGTAGGTATAGATATGCCTGTCGCTCACAGATTCGCTATTTGTGCGAACTTTTGCGGGTGCGTTATTGATAGGCCTCCTGTGAGACGAAGTGTGCGTCCAAGCTGCATCGACGGGGTTTATTCTGGCAAAACAGCAATTTTTTCTGTAAGTACTAAAATGTACTACTGTACAAATAAGTCTAACGCTTGTATCGTATTAGAACAGAAACCCTCTAAAATACGAAGGATGCCATCTTGTTGTGCAAAAATTCTGCCATTAACGAGATAATTTCATCCTCGTCCGCAGAAAACGCCTGCCACACCGTCACCTCAAGTGTTGCTCTCATTGTTCGCAGTAAATATACAACTAGTTTGTATTAAATCTGTTGAGACTCAAAATCTATAGCTCATCCTTCATTCCTCCTATTCTTCTATCGTGTTTGAAATTCATTTCTTTTTTCCCTTGTTCTCTTGCGCGTCCCCAGACGGTTTCACTTTTTTCATAGCTGTTCTCCATTTAGATACTTTCATTTTCTTGCTGCTTTTTTAACTGTCGCCCTCCCTCGCTTGAGAGCATTTCCTGTTTTTTTTCTCGCACCGAGGAGGAGTTTGCGTGTAATCAGTGCATGCCTGATTTGCTGGCGTCTCTGTAAATAAATACAGGGAGTTCTTCTGACGCTGCCCTTTTGATGCCAGCCTTTGTTGGTTGCAGCGTGAGGCGTCTCCTTTACGCTCGTGCGTCTGCTCGTCCTATATAAGTAATTAATGAGCTTTTTTGATCAAACCTCTTTGATGTTCTGTTTTTTTGTGAATAGTTGACTCTCCGTGTGCAGGCCAATGAAATTTGAGTCGCCTTTACGAAGTTAGTTTGTTTATTTCCGTTGCGAAATTTCGTTAAGAACGTATTTGCTATGTACGAAACGTCGAACTTGGGTTATTGCCTTCGATTTGTTGTCTCGTGACCATTTTGGTGAAGTGATTTAACTCGTGCTCAATCGGAAACTCATTTGTTTATGTTTACCGAGTTTCATCCATAACATTTTCTTTGCAATACATGGTTGCAATTGTTTGTTTCTCAAATCTCCAGTTGCCTCTCAAGTGTTCAGGATGCTTTCAAGCCTAGTTTTGTCGCTCTGGCCCGCCAGCGATGTAGCTAAGCGTCGTTTCGCATCGTGTCTCCCGATGACAGTTCTGGTGCGACGTATTCCGTAGCTCTCTACGAGTTCTGCGTCTAAATTCTGCACATATTCCCTGCAATTGGAACTTTGATGGGTCTTGCACTGTGCCGATCAAATAAATAACTGGAGGTCTCGCTGTGGAGAGAAATTCCCGCATTACTTTCTTTACGACCCACCCTCTATGCAAACCGTGTCTTGCGCTCCTCCAAATAGCGCTATCGCACGCTTGCGAGACCAGCTCTTGCCCGCGTAGATAGTTTTCTGTTAGCGTTCTAGGGCTCTTTGATTTGACGTCCTTTTCATCACTGCCCTCGTTTGATCTACGCGTATTATTCATTCGGATGATTCTGCACCTCTGTGTGGCGAAGACGGCGCGTTTCGTTAGCAAGAGCTGAAAAGTTTATAAGTAGAATGGCTCTCAACACTGACACGTGTAATGTAGGCAGTGATAGTATACTTCTTTCAACCGATAACATCGTTGAAGCTTATGTTGTTTGAGAAAATTTCTGTAGGTACACTCGAGCGGCAAATTTGCTACTTTTGTCCTTCGATGGGTACGTGACGTTTATTGAAAAATTTTTGCCAAGCCAAGTTGTTAGACTATAATTTGGAGCTGTTGATATCTCGCATTGCTTGGTTTTGTAGCTCAAAAAA
This sequence comes from Platorchestia sp. MABIK, assembly GCA_014220935.1. Classification (NCBI taxonomy): domain Eukaryota; kingdom Metazoa; phylum Arthropoda; class Malacostraca; order Amphipoda; family Talitridae; genus Platorchestia; species Platorchestia sp. MABIK. Next base: position 111,080 of record JACJUY010001036.1, on the reverse strand, counting down.
TATCTTAAATCTCTTTTTAAAGTTTATCTAAGTAATGTTAATGTTATTATATTCACCCCAGATTTGTGGTCATTTTCCCCTTCTATCTGAAGACAATGACAGTAAACAAAGATTTAATTCGTTTATTCTAAAAGGAAACACGTGTTTCTGTCTGAGTTGCGTTACTGAGCGACTTAGCGGAGGTGTTAACAGTCTTACTTTCGTGGCAGTTTCACAAACGGCAGCGCGTGGGCAGAAGCAATTGTGGTTGTACATCTGGGCGTTGAGCCTACAGAGCCAGCCTGTAGGCCGGGCTGGCGTGCCTGATAAGGCTGTCAGGCGTAACTCAGGGCAAATTGTGGTGGTTGTACCTACGACCAGCTCTTCTGCCTCTGCGCTCTATGCCTCCCCACGCTTCTCCTCTCCAAATATTCATAAGAACCTCTTTTTTAGGGCTGCTTCCCTGGCAAATATTAAATCATTCTTTTTCGGCATCTGCCGCATGGTCGTGGAAATTTGGTCGTCGAGTGCCTCTTTTACTGGAATTACTTTCGCTCGACGTGCTCTCCCTCTCTCTTCGTGTTACTGAGTGCGGTGTCCGTTGTAGCCGGGGGGGCAAAACTCCGGTTTCCAGGGCCGGATTTTCAAAACTTTTTCAGTCGTCATTGCAGTACAGCTGGCAGTGTTATTCAAGTCGCTGAGCTACATGCTGTCTCGCTGCAATGACGGGAACTCATGAAAATCCGGCCACTTCGGCTGAAAGAAATTGCTATGAAACTCATGGTTCACACTCGCAGACTCAAATAAATGATTGAATCGAGTACATTTTATGTTTGAAACAGTTTTCTGGAGCAAGTCACGTAAAATCAAGGTTCACGACATCACAAGTTGCAAATTGATGATCGAATAATGTGTGTAGTGTAGAAGCATGCGGATGAATCAGTATTACACGGGGTCTTTCTCGTAACTGAGTATTTCCATTTTTTTTTTTGAAAATTAGGGACCTTCAACACTTACAGGGATTGGCTGCAGAAATTTTGTTCAGCGTGCTTGGGGTCCTTAACTTTCCTCGAGAATTATGTAGGATTCTTGAGCTTCTTCCAGAGGGGAATGCTGTCAGTGTCTGTCCTCGTCAGTGCGCCCTAAAAAAAGCGTTTATCATTCGTTGTTCTTGTTACTTTACACAGATTCGGCTTCGCGAACAGACTAATGGCTTTGTTTTGTAATTAAGTATACCTTACGAACCTCTGTTCTCCTTTTTCTATCTCGGGGAGACGACTTTCGTGCGACCGAAATTCTGTAGTGACTTAGATACTTCGTCTACTTTATTGAAATGCTCCCGGTCTCTGTGGATGCGCTCATCTAGCGAGGGTGTATCTTTTGTTTGAATTTCATTTCTGGTGTGCTTGTTTAATTCTTCTTCGGCAAGAAATGTGACCTAGAAGTGATGCTCTTTCTATATATAATTCAAGTAGCACTCAGGAACTTTGAAGGAACTAGCGATCAAAACTTTTTCGATTAACTTATCTTTTTTGTACGGCATGATTAACTATGTTTTAGATACTGAAGTTTGAAAACTGCGGACATTATTCGTGAACTTATTTCTATCTGAAGCAAAGTTGAAAGCTTTTAAAGCTAGTGAATATTATAGAGAATCATAAATCGTGGAGGATGGACTTACTTGTTGAAGCTGTTTTGTATTTTTAGATTGTAAAGTAAAGAAAATAGGAAGAAATGTATAGGGTAAGCATTCACTCATTGTTCAGGTCATTATTTGGTACTTATTACATGCTTTCATTGTGTTTATTTCAAAAATCATTGCCAAAAATTAGGATTTAAGTGATGTTCATTTTCTGAAGCATTTATCAATACTTTTATAGGAAAAAAGACCATTGTTATAGAATGTCGTTGAATCTTGATTCTGAATAGTCGTGCATTAAAGTTCCAGTTTTTGCGCCAACTGTTTCACTTAATTGTATTGTAGTCTTCAGTATATGCTCGTCATACGGTGTGCAGTGTAGCTAGATTTCTGGGCAGATCTTCACGATTGCAATAAAAACAGCAACGACCGCTAGGGCCTCAATGAAAGGTGAATGGTCAAGGTAATGGAAGTATTTTTTAAACCTGCTTGGCTTCAAGTTGAATGTTGTTGCTACACATGCGAGCGGATTTTAAGCAATTTTATAAGAAACTTCTCTCCTTTAAAAAATAACTGCGAGCAGTCTTGTTTTTTCTGGTGAACTCCATGCTGTGTGAAGACCTTGGGTTGGCAATAATTGTTATGGACCTGAACATGCTGTAATTTTTATTCGATCTGTACCCAGGCTAGTGTGACGATTTGAGCTGGCTGCATCTAGAGCTACACTTTCAAGCAATTTACGTTGTCGTGGCAGTACAGCTTGCACGTTCTTCGTGGAATTGGGTTTCTGAGTCAACTCGGAAGAATTTGCGCTGCCAGCTGTACAGCAAGGATGACGTAATTTTTTTTTTAAAGTACGGATCAAGTTGATCATCGCTGAACCTCTTGCATTGTTGTGACGCGGGTAAAGGTTTCGGCTGATTATGAAGGATTTCCGTTCGTGACTTCGATTTTCGGTTAGAGGGTCGGTGAGGTATGAGCGTGGATCAGCACGAGATGTTAATGGTGTCAGTCGCAACCAATTAAATGCTATTGAATTTTTTTCTCATTCGCGCCCGCCTACTTGATTCTGACAAAACTTGAATAAAACTATTTGTCTAGGTTTTATGTACGAGAGAAGTGGTGCAAGATTTAGAAAAAAAAGAGTGAGAATTATGCTTTCATGTAAATTTCACCTTCGACGAGTTCTAAACATCAAGGGTATGCTGAAATTTTCCAGATTTCCCATAGCAGTACTGCTCTGACATTATTAGAAATATTAGGCTCCAAATTTTTTTTTTGACAAAGGTTTGTGTAAATTGTGCATTATTGTGTCCGTAAACTTTTTTGGCGCTTCTATGATATTTCCCTGTTGATGCGCCCCGACCTTCAGAGAGTTAAGCCAAATTTATAATCCCTCGCCTCATTGTATGAACGGAGAGGGAGGGAGTTCTGTGTTCTGCCGCCGTGGCCTAAGTTGATTCCGTGAGCATTATTGAGTTATCAGTGAGGGGCGGGGCAATTATTCGGCAGCGCCGCTGCCGCCTGCATCTTTTAACTTGAGCGCGCATCTGCTCCAGGCAAAAGTTAAGGCAGGCTTCATTGCGCGCCGTGCCGCATTACGCAGGCGCCGCGTGTACCTGCCTCGCTTTGTGCAGCTTTTGTGCTGCTGTATCTGCTCAGCTCTTGCGCTGGTGTGTCTGCTCAACTCTTGCGCTCGTGTCTCTGCTCAGCTCTTGCGCTCGTATGTCTGCTCAGCTCTTGCGCTCGTGTCTCTGCTCAGCTCTTGCGCTCGTGTGTCTGTCTGCTC
>JACJUY010001036.1:0-107668 GCA_014220935.1 Platorchestia sp. MABIK | reverse complement strand
CGTGTGTCGGCTCAGCTCTTGCGCTCGTGTATCTGCTCAGCTCTTGCGCTCGTGTCTCTGCTCAGCTCTTGCGCTCGTGTGTCTGCTCAGCTCTTGCGCTCGTGTGTCTGCTCAGCTCTTGCGCTCGTGTGTCTGCTCAGCTCTTGCGCTCGCTACAATAATTAAATCTCGTTCTCATCCCGACGACTGGAATGGTGTGCTCACGCTACACTGAAAATCTTTGCTCGCGTGTTTTTCTTTCGTTTTTTCCTGCTTTTTAAATTGGAGTCTTGATTTTTTCTGCTCTAATGCTTGTTGCCCAGTTAAGCTAGTTTTTTCAAGGTTCAGGTGTCGTGCCGCGGTTGTTCTATCATTTCTTTCTGATTTCTAGCACGGTTTCTCTTCTCATTTACTCCACCATTTGACAACGTGTTGTATTGTGGTGAGAGGACGTTTTTGTTTCAATCAAAAATGCGTTAATACGAGCCTTAATAGATCAATTATGCGGGAATAATGACTCACACTGGCAGTGTTCAGTGTTACTTGCGGTGTGCTGGCATCGCACTAATTATTGTTCTTCCTGGGTTGGGATTTGTTCGTTACAATTGTCCGTGAATAAATAATTTCGATTTTAGCACGTTACTTGATATACGACCCATCGATAGGTCATTTAAAAATTTTAACAACTTTTTAAAATTAATTGTATTTAGTGGACCGAGTTAATGTTTGGTATTGTGTAAAATTGTTTACCACTTTTCGCTTCAAATTTAAGTTGAATATTGAATTTCAGTTTAAGCCATGGTCAACGTACTAGTTCCTCACAGTCAACGTGCTTTTCAACGTGGTTTTGTATGGTAGCTTTTGCAAATATGAATGATATATGCTGGCTGTAACATTGCGGTGCACCAATAACTTGTCATTTTAGCGTAGAGTTCCGCACTCGGATGCAAAATTCTACAAAAGTAAGCGCGCGTCGTTCATGTGCGCTGAGACTTGAAGGCAGTCTGGCAGCGTTGCGTTTCGCTGCCTTTAATGAAGCGTGGCATGTTTCTCTATCATTTCACAGATCTATGGCAACTGACCGCCAAGAAATAATTCTAGGGCTGTACTCTAACCTCTTGAGTTGATTGCAGCTCAGTTTTTCGCCTTGGCTTTTTTCGAAACCTTACTGTGATAGGTTGTTAGTCGAGTTGAGGCCTTACTGTGATAGGAAGTCAGTCGAGTTGAGGCGTTACTAAGATAGTAAGTCAGTGGAGTTGAGGCCTAACTGTGATAATAAGTCAGTCGAGTTCATAAACAATTTAGCATTGCGTTTTAAAATACGATGCACTTCGTCCTATTAGCGACAGAAATCCTGTAAAATCTTGCTTATCGGAATCTCCAGTGTTTCATTTAAACCAATTACGCTTCTTTCTGTCAACTACTTCAAGAAGTTATTTTCAATTGTATCGTTTGATCAATGGATTCGAAAGTTTTTGCTGATAATTTTATGTGCTACGCTTTACTTTTCTCATGTTCCCTATTTGAAAATTTTTTAGCCAGACATTTCAGTTTGTATTTCATTGTTTTATCACTAGACGTTTTTCCCCTGATTTTCTTTGAGTGCCCAATAGGTCCGAACTCGATGACTCCTCTCTTTAGAGGGTAATTCGATCAGCTTCTCATTCTCGTGATAAGAAGCGAGGCGTTCCCCTGGGCATCTCGTCGTCTGGCGCCTTCTTCAACTCTGAAGAAAATCGATGCAATCTTTTCAGTTGAAATACAGCAGAATTTACGGATGTCAGAGAATCTAGAACATATTGTACTTCAGCTCTGAAGGGACAATCCTGTCGTACGTGGTGCATTTTTGGTACTCGACTGGATGGATGATTGTTGAGCTTGTGTAGCGCGCAGAGTGTGTAGGATCGACCATTTTATGATCATTTTCGAAACCCGCGCTGTTATAACTTACTGGGGAGGCTCGTGCGCATGATAATAACAACACTCTGGCAGCTTTTATCTACACACATTTTCAGCGTACATTCTCTTATCTAATGAAGAATTGGTTTTCCTGTTTCCTCTAGCGAAGTTTTGTAATCTTATACATACGTAAAACTGAGTTACGAATAACATGAGGCATTGATTGAAGAATATTTTTTCCTCTCCTGTTGTTACGTAATTTCGTACAAGCGCACAACTTATTCGTATTCACTGGCAACACACATTTTATTTTAAATGTTGTGCTATGAGTGAAGCTTGTACAGTGAAAGCCAGTCTGTCTGTCGGTATCGCTTTTTATTTCCACCAGATTAGGAGCGACATGAATATTGCCATCAATGGGCGCAAGCGTTTTTTTCAAGAATTTCAACTTCTACATTTATTTTCAAATGAGTCGATGCAAGTTATAAAATACATTCAAGCAAGTGGTTACTGATTAGCGCTGAATTTTTGGCTGTAAAATTCATGTGATGTTGGTCAGTTTTCGTCGAAAATTTCATGCGACTTCGATTTTTTTTTACCGAGTTGGCCCAAAGCGAACGTACGTCCATTCAGGCCGAGACTCGCCAGGAGATGTGAAGTGTTCTGATTGTGCTGGAAGTTTCTCCTTTGTGTACCTCGGCCTCGAAGGCAGTAAGAGAAGGAGCGGCCGGCGATGCTGCCTGTAAGTGAAGAGATGCTCTTATCAAGACTGGCACTGCTGGCAGACTTTTCTCTCGCTTATCTGCACGCCGAAGCAGAACTTGTGAGGCCTAGAATTTCTGCACAACTTGCTGGTCTCGTGCGCGCTAATAAGTGTTCAACTTGTCCTCCAGACTCGAGCGCTCCTTGGAATGTTAATGGCTTTGTGGCTCACAAAAACGTCTTAGCAAACTTTTCATTCGGCCTAAAAGTGTGTTTGCTATAATATTCTCTTGAAAAGACTGGGGCATTCTCGTGGGAACTTACGCATCGAACTTGTGTGGACGGAACTAGTACCTGTTGATGTTTCGCCGCACCCGCTCGTATTTAGGACGGCATTGCTGTGCGAATGACTGATGCTTTCTTCAATGTGGAGCAGCAAAGGAATCAAATTATTGTTCTTTTGTTCGGTACACATTCTACCGTCGGGACAATTCGTTCCTTCTTCAGAGTATTGACACACATCTGTTTTTAATGCCTAGTGTTTCATAGTGTTGGGAAGGGGTTTATCTATAAAACGAAAAGAAATCTTTCTATTCCCTGGTCCTGTTACAGAGTCTGTTTCTCAAATACCTTAATACCAAAAGTTACATGATGTTATACCCCTCAGGGGGATACAACTATTGTACCTTTGGGAATTAGCGCTCCCAGGGGGAAAATGTTACGTCCTAAGCTGAGAGTTAGGTTGGCCTTCTTTTTATTGAAGTAAAATACTTTTTTTGTTAAGGACCATCTTTTTTCGGTTCACTGTTGTCCTGTTTTTCAGCACCTTTGACTCACTTCTTCAACTTTTTATCTTGTTTCATAACCTTCCTTCTTATCTTACTGTTTCTATGCGCACGGGATCCCTTGCGGGAACACCCTTTGTACATGGATTCCACGTTTCCTTAACTCCATATTAAATGGCACCTACAGAGTTAGGTAGGCCGTCTTTTTGTTGAAATATTTTTATTATGTTAAGGACTACTTTTTTCGGTTCACTGCTGTCCTGTTTTTCAGAGCCTACCACTTGCATCTTCAACTTTTACATTGTTTCATAAACTTCTTTCACAATTTACTGTTTCTATGCCCTTTCTGCATATGTTCCGTGTTCCCTTATCTCCATACTAAATGGTGCTTTCCTCCTTCCTCTCCTCGGGACGCTTTTTTTTAGCGGTTTAAACTAACATCTAATCTAATCTGTTATTTTCTACAATATACTAGCTCAAATTCATGCATACTGACTAAATAAAAAGCATGACCTAAGTGCGTATGTGGTGCCGCTAATAAGAAGAGTACATTCCTGAAATCTAATAGTACGGTGATGGCTTTATGACTTTGTGTGGTCGTGTTGATGGCGGCGGTTCTGCCTTGGAACCCTCGTTCCTCGTAGCTCATGACAATTCCAGCTCACGACAGTTTAAAATGCATTAAATTTACGCTCATCGTTTCCAGGGAATTGTCTTGATTCATCAGTTACTTGAAAGAAATTATCCCCTGCAGCTGCTGAGGTTGCCGTCCTTTGCAGCTGCTGCTGCTGCTGCTGCTGCATCTTGGTAGAGGAAATGTGCTGCACCCACTCTTTACAGCTGCTGCTGCTGCTGCTGCACCCACTGCTTACAGCTGCTGCTGTTGCACCCACTGCTTACAGCTGCTGCTGTTGCACCCACTGCTTACAGCTGCTGCTGTTGCACCCACTGCTTACAGCTGCTGCTGTTGCACCCACTGCTTACAGCTGCTGCTGCTGTTGCACCCACTGCTTACAGCTGCTGCTGTTGCACTCACTGCCTACGGCTGCAGCAGCTTGGCGCGGTGCCGAGATGCAGAGATTGCTCAGCCACGTGCTCCGCCGCCCGGTCCAACGCAAGGATGCACACCACAGCAGCTCTCCTTTTCCACAGCGGCTCTGGTCATGAGGCGCATTGTGTCGCGACGAATGTCATTTTGTGGCTTATTGTTTTTTGCTCGAACTGCTGTCGTGATCTCTTTGAGTTCCAGTTCTCTGCGAATATTCCGCCCGTTTTAAGGATAATCGCAGCGTTGATATTAAGAAGGTCTTGTGTTCCTTTCACTTATTTCTTTCTAATTTGCAAAGTGTATTGATGCTTTTGGTGTGGCAAACCTAATGACCGGTTGTTTGTTCTAGTTTTATAGTTGCATTGACACGTGCTGTTTTGATTGAATATATTCAATTCAATACGGGTAGGAAGAAGCTACGTTCAGTTTAATATTCATGAAATTTACGCTTATCGTTTCCTGGGAATTGTCTTGATGGTTCATCAGTTACTTGAAAGAAATTAGTTCTTGAGACGAACCCACCTCGGGGGATGCAACAATTATTATAGTTTTGGGAATTAGCGCTCCCACGAACACGTTGACTACGTGTGCAATATAGCAAGATATTCACGGCAGACGTTGCCATGTTTCTTCCATTGCGTCGGTGTCACTCGTGCCACGGGTGTCAGAAGGTGAGCAGCTCCGTGTATGTCTATTGACCATGTGCGCGTGATGAAAACCGTGGGACAAATGTAGTACATTTTGTCATGTACTAACAATGTTTTTGCTGACACACATAGTGGGCCAAATATGTACCACGCTCCCGTGGTCTATTTCAGTACCACTTTGTGTATGACGGTAACCTCGTTTTCTATACGACATTGTGGTACAGATTAGGTCGCTAAGGTGCGCATTTTTCCTAATTTTCTCAAGTGTTATTTTGCATTGCTGCAGTTATTTGCGGGATTGACTGAACAATAATGTTTAATTATAGCAAATTTTGTACCTCAGAAATAAAATTCACTTGTGATGTGACTAATATTTATAACAATGTTATTAAAGTGTTACCAACCATATTACATAACCAATATTTATTTAAAACGCTCAAATCATAAATACTGTGCAGCAACATAGAATTATAAAATACAAAGTAATGATGTAATTTTTTAGCAAAATCATGTACTTTGTGTTACGTTTCTATCAATCATGTACTTTCTGAAGACAACAAAGAGCATACCGCAAAAAAAGGTGCCGTGGTTGTTACAATGAAATTTCGAAGAGCGAAAATGCAAAAATTATTCGCCGCAACAAAGCTTGAAGAGTCTCAACCTATTGTGCGCAATGTCAGAGCAACCCTCATCTGTGCATCAGCTGTTTTGCTGAAAAACATGGATTTCAGTTAATAGAAAAGGGAAGAAAGTTCTAAATATGAAGGATGTATGTTATACGCATTATTTTCACGACTAAATTTATGCTTTTTATAGATCAATGCTCAAATGCCTTTTTTTTAATGCGATGGAAGAGATTTTTTTATAATTTTGCGTAAATCATTCCTACCAACATCATATTTCCATTATTTTATCCTTTTCCAGTAACTACCTATGGATGTACAGTAATTGCAAAATATGCTATGTCGATATTCTCACTTGATGTTTTCCTCAAGTATGTAAAATATTCACGGTGGTACATATTTGTACCACTATGTCTATCAGTAATATATAGCGTGGTACATATGTATATACGTAGTCAACGCGTTAAGGTCCCGAGCTGAAGGTAAGATAAACCGTTTTGTTGAAATAGAATAGTTTTTTCTAATTGTTCGTAGACTAACGAACCATTTTTTCAGGCTTCACTGCTGTCCTTTTTTCAGCTCTTATGTATGGTTTCATGAACCTCTTTCTATCAGGCTGTTTCTTTGCTCGGAGTGTGGAGACGCATCTTGTGCGTAGATGCGTAGATCTTGTGCGTTCCCCTAATTCCATACTGAATGGAGCCTTTCTCCTTTCTCTCTTGGGACTACCTTTTTTGTAATTAGGGAAGATTTCACGATCTTGCAATCTATAATCTAATTCTTTCTCTTGCCTTGTGGTATTTCTATCTTATCCTATATCCGGTGGTTTAACTCAGCCCTACATTCTTACGTGCCTGCATGACACAACTGTACGCTCCGTCGTGGATCACGTCAACTTGGCACCACCTGGCCCACTTCTTGCCTGTGCTCGCTTTGCCTTTGTATTATCTCATTCTTCTTAGCGTGATTTGCGTTTTTCTTCACTGCTCATTAAAATAGGCGCCATCAATTTAGTGTGTTTTTGCTTATCTGTGCCCGTTCTCTGTTGGTTTGTTTCATGAGACTGCGTTACGCGAGAGCGTGTACTCAAGTTTTATATGTGTGGTTTATTTTTAAGTTCATTTTTTTCTAGTTTGGCCTTTTATAAACTCTCTCCGCTGAATTGTACTCACTGTAATTTCCTCTTCCAATATTAACTCATTCGCCCAGTCCCGTTAATAACTTTGCGTCACTGCCAACTAACATGATTTCTTCCATCTTAGTTCCCTATAAAGCAGTGGTCTGTTTCCATTTGAAATCTTTCCGTCCTTTATTGTTTTAAAGTAAGCTACATTGGAAAAGCAGACATGACAGTGCCGCTACAACAAAAGATATTTTAGAGTATACAAGCTGAGGCTGCTGCAGCATGTGTTCTGTTATATGCAGGAGACGATCTGTTTCACTCTCATCGAACTGCGCTCCTACAAAGACTAACTTTTGATCCTTAAATTGTCAACTTCGTTACAGGTAACTGAATCGTCACGTGTCCGCTGTGGACTACGCTAGATTTTGGACTAAACTCTTGGCCGTCAGTTCTGGCCGCTCCTGTGACCAGCTTGCACTCTTTCCATCTGTCAACCAATCTCTTCGTGCCCAGGTGCTCTCTGTCTTCAATTAATTTTCGCAACCTTCTGGCCATCGTTCGAAATCGGCTTCATGGTTGATGAAATGGTTGCAAACTCAAATTTTCGTGCTCACGTTGCTTTGCCGGGCGAATACTACAGAAGAAGTCCCGAGTTATTCTAGGTCACGTATTTTTTGAGTTTTCCCTCATATCGTGTTTTCAGGAACAGAAACGTGGCGGATAAACAATAGCGTGTGTTCTTATGTCACTTGTTGAAATTGCTTGCATGAAACGTCATTTATTTTATCGACGAGACTGTTGTTTAGGGACAACTCTATTCTCCATGAGTTTTGCGTGCGGTATTGTTTGTCGGAGAGTGAAGAATAACAGGAAGGAGTGTTTTTTTATCGCCTGCGGCCTCAGCTGTTGCTCTCAATTTAATCAACCCTGTGGATCTCGGCAAGATTCCCTTGTGGTTCCGCTGAGGCTGCCTGTGTTGCAGCACTTTACACCAAATCTTTCTGCCTGTTCTCTTCGATGCTTGGAAATATTTACATGTTCCCTCCGTGAAGCAGGAATTCTCAATTTCTTGAGAGATGCTCACTGCCGTGCATCGCAGATACTTTCCTCGCTTTCGTCGAAGTTTACATCTCCTGTCCAAGTGTTGCCATGGGAGTGTTTTTCGACCACCTTGATTCGTTTTCTTTTTTCGCGTCGATTTGTTCCTTACTGCACCTGCTTTGCTATTTCTGCGACCGTGTGCGTCGAGGAGGTAGCTCTCTAATTCATCTGAAAGGAAAGAGCGCACGGTCTTCGTGGAATGCAGTTGTTCAAATGCAATTGGTGAGAAATAGAGATTCTTAGCACCGTCCGTTGTTTCTTTCGTCCCATTGAGTGCTGCATGAGACCTATAACATCATGACTTTTTTAGTAACCTCTCAAATGCATTTCACGTGAAGTGAATTGTACCGTTGTGATGAAAGATGGCCGATGACAGCTTGTGAACTCGCGCGAAACTAAGTCAATTCAGGTGAAAAACACTGGTGTAAAAGTTGTATATCAGAACTCGAACGAGCTAGGGAAGCAAACAGAATCCCTCTTGATACGCAGCCTAGCTTATTAAGAGCCGGCTTGTGCAAGCCTATGGCACCATGTTCACAGCATCATTGTAAGCATCCAGGAGAACGAAATCGTTTACCGGCAACATATCCCAATCCAGTGGTCAGCAAATACGTAATGTTGAATGCGAGCAGAAACAATTTGTTCAATGCCAGCGCCTGCGAACTTTGCATCCCGCGTCAGTAAGCTTGCAGCTCTGTGAAATACTCGCTGCCACGTCCGGCTTGGCATTGGGTTGCCGTGGCTTGGCGAATCCAAAAAGAGTTTTGGACTGGCTTCAGTTAAGAACTGTAGGGTCTAATTAGAATTCAAGTAAATTGATGATGAATTTTATTAATTTAAATGTAAATGCGATTTTTCTATTCGGACATTGAAATAATGTGAACTTCAGAATTTCAACTACACAATTTTCGTAGAGCTTCACTTGAGCGTAAACTTAATCTAGAATACCCTTGTGAATTATTTATTCGATTTTCATATGTGTCTCACTATTGTTTGAAATTAAATAATCAATGTTGCTGTGAAGTCAAAAACAAACACGGCTAAAGTCCTCCTTGAGTCTCATTTAATTATATATGACCTGGATTGTTTCAAAGAGGAAATTTGTGAAAGATTTAAGTACTCCTTGTTCATTTGAATGGCTTGAAGTGAATTCACGTACATAAAAGATTTCCTATATGAATCTATAAAATACCCACGCTAAACGGATATTTCAGTGCAAATAATGTTGAGCTCTAAAATTGAAGTTTGGAGTAATTACTGTGTGTCCAGTCGTCCACTTAATGTTGTGTTACTATGGTAATACAGCCACGATATTCGTCATGTAAAATATCTCATATGTTTATTTTCAACTACCGCCTGCTATTGAATGAAGAGATTAATTTCATCAGTGAAGGTTTTTTCTTTAATGACTTGAGCACATCATTTAAAAATTTGAATTTGACTTGCGTAATCATGGGACGAGATTTGAGCTAATGTACAAGTTCTCACCCTATTTCCCAGTACTCTTTCTACGGCGTCACAAGGTAGAGTAAATACTCTGTCTGAGAAAACCTCTAGTCGTAATACGAAATAGGATTTTAAGTTTTCATCTAATCCCAAAATGTGTGGTAGATTTCCAGTGGAACCCTGAGTCCGACGCAGAAAGTTGGACTGTCCCATTCACCTGAGATAATATGCATCGTAAATCTAACGTGTGGCTGAATTAGAAGAAACCAGGGACTGTGGCGCACGAATTTGTTGTCAGATTGAGTTTCGTATACCGTGCTGGCTGGTCGTAAAAAACCTCCGTAAACCCGACACCGAGCCTTGCCGTATTGATTGTGGCCGTAACGACCGTAGCGCGGATACTGCATGCGCCGGGCCCATCGTACGTGACCCTCTGTGTCGTTACGGAGGAATTTAAACCGCGGTCATTTTCCCCATAGCTCTGTGAGCGAAATATTACGCGTGTTGCTCCTGTGCCGTTTTAGTTTGCTCTACAGGAGCTTTGTGTGTTGCAGTGCCATGTGAAGACATTCGATTCTGAAATGGTTGGTTTGAAACATCGTTGTGCATAGCACGACAACAGGTAGTTGTGACGCTAATTATGTTGAGTGGGTAGTGGTTAGGTGTCTAGTGATATGACAGTATAGTCTTCGCACTGTCGCTCTCTGAATTAAAAATTGTTCTATACATAATGCAAATTAGTGGCTTTTTTTTTCCCTCATATCATTAATAGATGTAGAAGTTTCCTTAGAGATTCTAGTAATTTATTACCATATGGGATAAGTGCGTTGATTTCATTGCTATATTGAAATCTCCGCTTTATTTCAAATTTAAATTTATTGCATTATTTTTGTTTGACCTCTTGGTGTACTTCAAATTTAAAATTTTTACCATCAGAAATATTTTGTACTGCTGACATTTTGGTAGTACTGCCGTTGCCCTATCGCAGCATCTCAATTACCCGTGTTTTTCACCTATTGAGAGCGATTCTGTACTATATTTGTCATGCGATGATCTCCCTCCAAAATAGAACGGCAGCAAACCATGTTTTCCAATATTTCAATGCCTGCACCAACGGTAGGCGAAATAGTTCATCCAGGAATATCTCCCCTCCAAAATATTTGTTGTAGATGGAACGCTTACTGTAAAAATTGAGCGATCGTATGTAGGAATATGGAAAGGTTAGCTCAGGCATCTATTGTACAAGAAAACAAGTGGAAGATAGCCGGCCTTGTCTCTATTATTCTGTTCTAGAATTTTTCCCGTGTTTGTATGTACGCGACCCTATAGTGATGAAATTTCTTATTTTCTGTTTTTGCGAGTCATCGGATTCTTTTCAGTTTTTATGTTCGCTTCATGCAGGATTTTGTGAGGGAAATGGTAAATATTCTGCAGCAAATCTTCTTGCTTAAACACTACGCAACTGCCTGGCATTTGTTCAGTGCACAATAAAGGAGGACATCACACTCTAGAAAACCGTGATACTGCGGTGTGGCAAAGTTTTCTTTTTTTTTGCTTTCGTTGTACTCTTATTAGTTTCTACATCTCCAAAATTATCATTTTTCTTACTATGGCGCTAAGTTCTTCTCGGAACTTGTGTCCTTTTGAGTTACCCCTTTGTGTCTACTCTTCAATGCATTTGACACGTTTACTACGTAGCGGGACAAATGTGTACCACTAAGTAAATTGCTCATTTACGCGCCAATGTAAATGAATTACATTTCAAACAGTTTCCAACCCTTTTTTCAACGAATTTTATCGTAGGAGGATAATATTCTTGTGCACTTATATTTTGCACATTTCTTACAAAGGAAGAAAACTTATTCGAGCAGGTAAGTAGATTTTCCCGTTCTGTTTTTTGCAACCTTACCAAATCAACTTTACGACCTGCGCAAACGTAGTCAACGGGTTAAGTACTTTTTTGTTTTTCAAAAGCTCTTCCGAAGAAGACGGCTTTTGTTCCTATGGGATTTAGCGCTCCATGGGGGAAGATGTGAGGTCCCGAGCAGAAAGTTGAGTGGATCTTCCTTATGTTGTAACACGGTAGGGCTTTCGTTATGTGTCGGATTAATTGATTTTAGGTTGACTGCTGTCCTTTTTCATCTGCTGTTACTCCCTTCTTCTCACTCTTCACGGGGATACATTTATTGTATGCATGGGAATTGGCGCTCCCAGAGGGAATATGTGAGGTTCCGAGTTTGAGGTTAGGTAGGCATTCGTTTCGTTAAAATAGGATATGTTTGTTTTCTTAAAGATCAATTTTTTCGGCTCACTGCTGTCATGTTTTTCAGTGTTCACTACGTTCTTCTTCAACTTTTATCCTGTTAATGAACTTCTTTCTCAACTTACTGTTTCTATGTACCATGTGCGTGGATTCCTCGCTCCCTTGCGCCATATGAAATGGTGCCTATCTATCTTTGGAACGCCTTTGTTGCTGTTAGGGTGGCTTAAACTAAAATCTAATCTAATCTACTCCTTTCTTCAACTTTTATCTTGGAACATAATCTTCTTTCACTCCTGCTGTTTCTGTGCGCAGGCCTCCTTCCTCTCGTGGGAGTTTCTTTGATGCGATTACGTAGGCTTCAACTGACTTGTCTTCTAATCTATTATCAGGTTCACGAAACCTGAGCATTTTTCTTATATTTTGTATGTTTCACTCAAATTAGACATTTTTCCTTCTCTGGCTCGTTTACTCTGGTCTTATTCAGAAGGATTCTCATTAACGATCTGTATGAAATGTTCTGTTATTGCCTGATATTGTCTTTGATTTCAACGTTTTTTCCGTGAATACATTTTCGCATTATCTCTTGTGCACTGAATGTTTTATCTGTAATGTTCGATACGTTTTTGAACGCTGTAATTTAG
Organism: Platorchestia sp. MABIK; assembly: GCA_014220935.1. Lineage (NCBI taxonomy): Eukaryota > Metazoa > Arthropoda > Malacostraca > Amphipoda > Talitridae > Platorchestia > Platorchestia sp. MABIK. Next base: position 95,411 of record JACJUY010001036.1, on the reverse strand, counting down.
ATTATGAGCCAGTTTCACTCGCAATTTAAATGACGTGTGATGAGTTTCTGAATGAAGTATTTTGGATTAAAATTCAGTGTTCTTTGCAAGATAGTGTAAGGTTTGTTGCGTTGCTGAACACCGTATTTTAGATTAAAAGCCAGTTTCCGTCGCAATTTAATGTGACGTTTGATATGTTTCTGAAAGCCGTATTCTAGATTAAAAGCCAGTTTCCGTCGCAATTGAGCATGACGTTGCACGCGTTTCTGAAAGCGGTTTCTAGAATATATTAGCCAGTTTCGGTCGCAATTTAACATGACGTTTGATGCGTTTTTGGCGGCTGTGTGCTAGATGAAAAGCCAGGTCCGTGCACAATGTTTGCAGCGGTGGGGACACCGTATGCTAGATAAGAAGCCCGTTACCCTCGTAATATGAGCAATGTCTCATCATGGCTTCGGTGTCTGCTGAGCTCTCCCCGCCAGCCCGCCTGGCCTGATGCCGTGCTGCGATACGCTATCAATGCCACCACTAACATTAATTTACGCAAAAATGACAGTGGCCTGCAGCGCTAACGCCATCATTCCATTAGAGCCGCCCTGATAGTCTCGTGATAGCTGTGGTGGTGGCGGTGTGAGTTGTGGTGGTTGTTGTGGGAGTAATGGGGGTTGCGGTGGCATTGGTGGTATGAATAATGGTGTCGGTGGTTGTGTGAGTAGTTGTGGCAGCGGTGGCTGTAGTGGTGTGAGTAATGGTAGAGCTCTGGAAGGAGGTGTAAGTAATGGTGGTTGTGGTGAACCAAGTAGATGTTGGAGTGATGTAAATGGAGTGATGGAGTGATGATGATGGAGTGTTGGAGATGTTGTAGTGATGTAAACTGCCTACGGTATGGGTTGTCCATCCTTTAGGGACATGCTGTAACTTTAAGTGTTTGAAAAGAAAAATTTATTTGCTGTTAAAACTTTCTCCGCAAACCGCTGCTTAAATTAATAAGCTACCACTTTATCTTTGAGATAGCGGTTCCACGGAAGGTGCGTGTGCCGTGCTGCGGAGAAAATTTACTCTTAAAGCGAACAGGTTCTCTAGTGGTCACACAAAAGTGAGAAGAGGTTAGAGGAGAAACACTTTTACTCATTTACTTTACACTTCCACTTAAACCCAGCTCTTTGCTTAAAAAGCTGAAAATTAATTCCTACGACGCGATTGTAACAATGTAGGGATTAATAAAAAACATGACCTTGTAGTGTAGAAACTGGCGCAGCCTCCCTGGGCTGAAACGAGCTGCAAATGAGGCTCTGATTATGGTGTTAGAGCTCGAGTGTAGGCGAGTCGTTATGCCAGCTCTGTAACGCTCTTCTGATTGTCATTGCGGGTTTTCATAGCGCGGTAATGGCGTCCTTTGCTCCCGTAATGAAAAATAGCTTCTAGGTTCCTTTGATGGCGACGCTCTCAGTCCATGTTAACATCGTATGTGTCTCACCCTCATTCCCGTCTTTTTCGTACTGTGCTTTAGGTTTGAATCGTAGGCTATCATTTCAGTTGTTGTTTTTCAGCTACTTTGGCCATGTGTTGTGTGTGGTGGTCGAGTTTACGTATCTTGTCATATTTGTTGCCCAATTCGTTGCTTGATTTGTGTACGCCATTTTAATTAATAGCGCCCTAACTTTTCAGGTTATTAATGCCTTCCTCACTTTAACATTATTCATTTTCTTTGCAAAAATGATTAAATGTTTTCAGGCGTTTTTGATGTTCTTTAGATTCTGGCGCACTGTAACATCGTTGGAAATTAGTTTTCTTTGATGTCGCCCGTCTTGCAGGCGCTTGATTTGCTTTGTGGGCTGCCTCTGACCTGCAATAAAGTGTTTTTTGGCGACAGGGGCCCAAAAATTCCTTCTTTGCCGTGTTTATTTTTGCTCGTTTAGCTTCTGCAGGTAATATTTCTCAAGTTTATCGAAAAAAATTTCGTCTCTAGCCTTTTCTTGATCTTGGTTACGATAGTCCCAAACTTTTGCAATCTCTTCAAGAAAAGTCAATATCGTTGCGAAGGTTCGCATATTTTTTCTGGTTTGTGTTCTTTCTTGAACTTCTCCTCGGCAGCTGGTAACTTGCTGCTCGGAAGACTTTACTTATTAAAGAAAATCACGTTCAAAATCCCTTATAAGAAATTGAAGTTCAGGAATCCTCTCGCGAAGTTCTCATTGCACAAAGTTGGCTTGGCTTGTCGTTAGGTTGGTCTTAATAGCGTGATTATTGTTAGGTATCGTTACAGCCCAGGTCGTTTTGGCAAAGCTGCTGCTGCTGCTCCAGCTGTGCTTGTCGTCGCTGCAAACTTGAACTCGTACTTCGTAGGCACTTCCCCAGGGATGCGGAGTTCGTTTCTTCTTCTCGTTGTCGAGACCTCCAACTTTTGGATGTCCATTTCGATGTACTGCTGCTGTCCCTGACGCTTCTTGAGAGATGTTTATTTTATCCCAGACTAGAAGCGTCTATTTTTACTCATCGCCCGGGGGCATTTTTGCTTTGTTTTCATTTGGCTTTGGGTTTTGGGTTTTTTTATGATTAACTCAATTTAAAGAACTCAAATCTGGAATCACGCTTGGCCTAAATTTACACATCAAAAATCTCTTCAATATTTATGAAGACTGCAACTTTGGAGCAGTGTTTTCTTTTTACTGTTACCTCAGGACTTACTAATCATCCTTAATATTTAATATAGTACCACTTTCGATAATAATTTTCCATAAGTTTCTTATTTTCTCCTGGACTGCAGAACGAGCAGCCTTTAAAGCGCTACTAATTCTTATGTTGTACCGTTGAGTTGCTGATTTGCTTCGTTAGCTTCAGATTTTAGCACGAATGAGTGTTGTTGGTGTCAGAGATGAGATCACGCGTTGGCTGCTTAGACACCGAACATCACCGCCTGAAGTATTCTCTTTAAGGACGTGTAGCGGTATTCCTAGGTACCGTCGAATGCGCACTTAGAGTAACGAGGTATTGCCATGTTTAGTGTGTTTGCTCAGGGTGCTACTTCGTTGTATTCCCCCTTTATTTACCCTAAATGTGGATTTTAGTTTGTGTGGTTAGCGTGAGTACAATGACGCGTTATAAAAGCGCCATAGGGCTCTCGTTTCTTTGGAGTGAGGAATGAGAAAAAGTAGTCCACAATTTTGACGAATTTTTTGGGGACTCGTATTTTTGAATGACAAAAAAAAATTCTTATTATTGTTAAGCTTGTCTATCCGGTAAGTGATAGAAGTGAAGGTAAATGAACATTTTTGAAGTTACTGATGATGGTTAAGAGAAATAAAATGCGCCGACCTGAATTTTTACTAGCCTGTAATTTGTAATTTGTCACGACTAGGAAAATATTCTGACTGTTATTTTAGTTTTCACTCTAATACGTAAAAAAAATCTAAATCTAAGAAAAGGCCTAACTAATTTTGCATTATATCTTCTGTAATTATAACTTTATTTTACCTATTAAAAATTTCGTGCTTTAATGAATCTGCACAATTTGCGAAGACTCTGTAGAATGAAGCTGACACTACCCAAGTTGATAATTGTTGTATATAGAGTGCACTAGCAGTAGATTACTTGTAGTAATGATCCCACGGAAGAGATACTCGTATTCACAGGGTTTGCCCTTGGCTCTCACAAAAATTCACGTTTGAAGTTGAAGCTTACGCTATCAAAACTACTTTTCGTCGAGCATTAATAGAGCTTTTTCACGATGGTGTGCATTATTGACACATTGAAATGAAAGACAATATCATGACGAGTTTGTGAGTCGATCGTGTCATTTGACAACTTTCAAAGAAGTTCCATGTAACTTCTTTTCAACTCTTAATCAACGTTCATATCATCTGGAAGGGATGTTTCCTTCAATGGGAGTTCGATTTATTGAATGATCGCAATAATATCGTGGAATGGTTCTCCATGACAACTTTTGCGAGCTCCTTCAATTTGAGGTGATTTTAAAGGAAGCAGCTCAGAGAGACGAGCAGATGGACTGTTCAACTGCGGGGTTTGCAGTTCACTCAAGCAAAGGCCGACCGCTCTCTAAGCTCCCCGTTTCCTTAATGCTCGCTCCTTTGATGCCTTTCTCTCAGCAACGCACCGTCGAATCTCTCGGTTAAATTCATGTCTCTGACTTGTAACCTCTGGCGACGGAAGCGCAACCCCTCCCGTCAGAAGCCACCGCCTAAGTCTGCGCCATCATAAAAATGTCCGCGAAAGGAAAAACTGTGAACTGGCTTTTTTTTATACGAGGCATTTATCATACCTTTCGTGGTGATGAAATAATAAGATTAAAGAGTGGGAAGATTTTCGATGAGGCCATTTTGTGCATTTCGCCGAATGAGAAAAATGTAAAATATCATTTATATTTTTAGCAAATTTGTTTTATTTTTAAGTCTTATCTTAGCAATGCTATCGTGGGTATCTCTCATTCCAATGAGTAATTATTTCCTTGTTTTATTATACAACTGCTCTGTTTTTGCTCTAAGCATTTTGGTTGTACTTTGATGTGTCATTTAGTGAGAATAATGAGTATCCGAACCAGTTTCCGCTGCCATGAATCTATGAACCTAACGCAGGTGATTATTATTTTACACGTGAATTTAGGGCATCATTTCAGAGTATATTAAGAAATATTGTTTTTCGTCAGTAATTTGACGTCTCAAGTTCATGGAATTTTTTCTGCATTGCAGGATCCGGATTTCTCTCTGGCCTTCAAGCGAGAGAAGAGGAAAGCGGACGAGGAGCTCTCCGACAACCAGGATATCAAGAAGGTGAGTTTCGACGATGTCATCTTCTCATCAAGAGCCCGTGAGTAGCAATGGGGCTAATCAGCATCTGATTTTGAGCACGCTTGAACAACGTTCAAGTCAACGTAGTCGTGTTCACCCACGCACTCGATGCCTTCTACGTCATGAGGCCTGCTCCTAGATGTGGCAATATAGCAATCACGTCACACGAGTGATCGAAAAATGGTTACACTTTTAATCGATCCAATGGCGATTGATTTTTCTCTGTGTAATTTCCATCAGATGTTCTATTATATTGTATGTGAATGATAAAAAAGGACAAAAGTCACGTGTGAAAATATGAAAGTTCATAATATACTATATTGGCCAATTCAGTGTATTTCATGTGTCATTTGCGAGTAGATGAGGGAATTGCGGTCGTGATGTGGATCTGCGCTGTAGGGAGTCGTAGTTTAAGGCTGTTTTCACACTCAAAATGTCCGTTTTTGAGCGTTTTCCGTTTGTTTGTTGAATTGCGCGAGACTTTCGTCGTATCTGACTATTTTTGCCCTTTTCGTGTTCCGTAGAATGAAAATGAAAAGGAAAACTGTGTGAAGTAGCCTTACTGTGCATTACTCTTTTACTTCACTGATGAAATGAAAACCCCAACCCTGGTATCGTTACGAGAAAATTAGTGAGCACAATATTTCTTCTGTTTCAATTGTTTAATCTGATGGCGCGGGAGAACGTCGGTCCCAAGTAAACTCCGCTTTGCTTCAATTTTCTGCCTTATTAGAAATTTTTGTAGGAAACTGAATTATTATACCCTCATTTGGAAGAAAAAATACCACTATATATCCCCGACGATAAAACCGAAGGTTTTATTTCTTCTACTTGGAATGCTTGCACGCGTTACAGAGCACTAAAGCAGTCTATTGAGACGGTCAGCGTTCGAGAGCATAAAGGGCATTGTAATTTGTGTTATAGGGTAAAAGACAGAATGTGAATACAATGATCATGTTTTTTCATGTTCTCAAGTAGTGATGGTAAAAGTTTTGGATGGAGTGAAAGGAGAAGCTAACTCGGAAAATAATTGAAATACTTTCCATCGCAGAAACTAAATTACGTTAAAAGGTCGGTAAACTATTTTTTCATTCTTGTTACCTAACACACCAGTATTCCGGTATTCTGCGATCTTGTCGCTAATTATTCAGGAGTTGAACATTTGACAATTTTCGTTTTTTCGTCATATTTCGGAAAGCAGGTATATTTTTTAAGTGCGACATCCATCATTTCCTGGGGAGAGAATGGTATATTTTGTTCTTATTCTTGAATTGAATAAGGTTCGCTACTAGATGAGTTGTTTCTTGAGTGGTTCAGGGGGTGAGATAGTACTTAGAATTACAATAAAACAGTGATTAGGTTTATGAAATAGCTATATAATTACCAGCGCTTGTGACATCAGTTCGTTTCACAATCGCCATTCCACACTCAGTTGCAAGAACATCTTCAAAGTACAGCAACTGAATGAAGTGTAGCTTGTTTGGTAGCGCAACACATCTCGCTCTACTCTAACTGACCAACATTATTGCCTTCGGATGCTGAACAGTTTTACAGCGCCGCCATACCGGCTTGTAGAAGCTCGATATTCGCCAGTGTACGCTTCGCAGATTTGCATCCACTCTTTTTTCGGACTGCGTCAGTTTGTTTTTGATCGCTAGCGTTTAATTAAATGCAAAAGAATTTTATTGGAAACGAGCGGTGACATTCGAAATTGCTGATGCGACTCGGCTTTTCGTGTCGTAGAATTAGGGGGAATTTCAAGCCTTGGTATCGGCACACAGCGCAATTTTATTCGGACGTACTACATGTATACAGCGATGATGCTTCGCTTTGTTGCTCTTCTCGCAAACATGAAATATGTATTTGCCCTTAGGGTCTTTTTTTGCATGCGAATCAATCGAGCATCCGTGTTCCATGCATCCATGTTATTGCGTGCCATGCAGTCGAGCGTCCGTGTTCCATACATCGTGTTCCATACATCCGTGTTCCATGCATCCATGTTCCATGCATCCATGTTATTGCGTGCCATGCAGTCGAGCATCCGTGTTCCACACATCCATGTTATTGCGTGCTGTGCAATTTGAATTTTTGAATTTGTTGAACAATCTGATATCGGTAGAAATGTTCTACCCATTCTACGTTCTGTTTTATGTAATTTGGCATAAATGGTTTTATATTTACGTTTATATCTTATAACATTTCTGTAAATTCGTCTAATATTTTCAGGTGATTTTACATGAATGGCTTTATATTTACGGTCATTTCGGATGACATTCCCGTAAATTCATCCAACATTTCCATGTAATTCGACATAGATGGCTTTGTGTTTGCGTTTCTTTCGGATGACATTTCCGTAGAAATGGCATCTGCTGCCAACACCAGCTGAAATGTCATCAGAGGTGAAATATTTAAGTGAGCAGGACTGCCTGCGGGTTGTTTATTGCCTTTGTAACTGCCCTGCTTGTGTGAGCAGGAAAATTTTACCCAAATATGGCGGCGACATCTGTCTTGATAAATTTGGAATGTGAGCGTACCATACTAGCACATACGAGTAATGGTACACTTTCGTTATTCTCATCTAAGTCAGCTAATGTAATAGGGCTTGGCTTTTAGCATGACCAGGTGACTGTGCTTCTTAGAGATGCGTGAGACTTACTACCTCTTCTCGTCACAGTGTATCACGTCCAGCCTACTGAGGCCGGACATGAAGGAGTCCTATGTATAATAAATAACCATAACTCCTCGGAGGAGTCGCAAGTTACTTGAAGCGTCAAGCGAACATATTGCAGAGTTGACGTCTTGGTCAGCTAGGTTTCTATTAATGGCACTTTCTGTTGAGTGTAATTTGTCATTCCAGCGACTTTAACTCTTTAACGACCGCATTTTGTACTCATTTTACCGTTATTATCACAACCGCCATCATTAAACTGGCACCGGCATCATGTAGTCACCGACATCACAACGAGGAAGTGACTGCCACTCGACTATGAACTTCGAAAAATACATTAGGGCACAAATTTCACAAGGAATAAAGTATATTTGCGCTGTTTATGAAAGTGTGTTTTAAAATCCACTTTGACGGTAAAGGGTTAATTGCTGAAGGGCATCTATACCTTATTCCGTTTTCATTTAAATTTTTATTTTCGGTTCGAAGAGGCGTTCATTTTTATACATGCGTTAAGTTTGACCGCGTATGTCTCAGCGCATGTGTGTGACAGCAGCACAAAATGCATCAGCAGAGCATGAGTGAGTTACTGCGCTAGCCCTTGTTTTATAATCGCAACAACGATGTTTCATGTGCCTCCTAAATCTTGTAGTGACTAATGGCTGAGAAGGTTTTTACCTCCAAAGCAGTTCTCTTGATGCATGTCCGTCGGCTTTTAAAACGGCCTTGCTGCCCCGACTTCGGGTGCTGCCGACTTTTCACTCTATTTAAACTGACGAGCTAAATACCGCGTCAAAATCCTGCAATGCTTCTGCCGAGTGAGTGGTCTACTTTTCCTCCATTCCGTTTCGTGGTACTCCGTTGAATTGTGTGTAGTTCGCGATGAGCGCTTCCTCCCATGAATGAGGTGAGCTGGATGGCTTGGTTCCTCAATGCACTATGGGTAATATCTTTGCCAGCTTTCTTAATAGTCCGGTTGAGCATAGTCATGCTGATAGTTAATATTTTCCAGTATAGATGGAGACCTAGATTGGCTTGAAATTATCGTTATATCTATGGTTGCTTGCGGGGATAGTTTATTAGTTAGGCGTGGGAAATAACCAATGTATCAACTTCTTGTATGAATTTTTGTTTTAGTTTGCGTTATCAATTCACTTTTTGTGTCATTATTTTCATGCGCAGAGTGTGGGGACGCATCTTGTTTATAGATTCTCCGTTCCCTTAACTCCTTACTAAATGATGCTTTCCTCCTTCCTATTTTGGGAACACCTTGGCTGTGGTTAGGGAGGCTTAAACTAACTTGTTATTTAAATTTTTCTTCGCGTGCTACTTTATTTTGCAGTTTTATTTTGTTTCATCAACTTCTTTTAATCATGCTCTTTTTATGCACAAGATATTCGTTATGAGAACATAATGGTGTATAGAATCTTCATTCTCTTAATGCCGTACTGGATGGTGCCTTCCTCTTTTATCTCTTGGGAACATATTTTATGTGGTCAAAAGCCTCAAACCGACTTACATTCTAATGTAATCCGTGGGATCCGCACGTGCTGCACTCTCTGTATTGGATGTCACTGGAAGCTGTTTACACGCTTGCCGTGTTCTGATTCCATCCTTATCTATATGTGCATTGTTCAGACAGTAATTAGAGCGTATTTTTGTGAAATTTGAATTGATTTGTGCAGCTAGCCTTTATTTCACTTGGTGTTATTTTCAATGGACTTTCTTGAACTTATTGGGAAGCTCATTAAAACTTTTACTGTTTTCTCGCTGAGCTGAGAAATGTGGATTTTACGAAAAACTGTGTCCGAGCGTTGGCTGAGCGATGCGTGCGTGCGAGCGTTGCGTGAGCCAGGATTGTCACGAATTCTTGTCTGACAATTACCGTCGCAATCGACGCCGCTATCATAAACCATCGTCCCTTGATGGAGTTATTCCTAATGAAGCCGCCAATTGAGCGGTCAAGTCGACTTCCACAAGTTTACTTTTGCTCTTTGACCGCTAGCTGTGTAATCTGTAATGGTGGTTCCTAATCGTGCTACAAAACTCGGGTTTTTATTGGATCTTCCTCTGCGTCGTTTCTGATAAGGTTTTCAAGTACAATATGCTTTAGTGTATTTGAGAACTGTGAAGTCGAATGTAATCTAAGTGATTATTTCATGGCTGTGCAGTACATTTTTTTCATTATGTTCAACGATATTGTGTTTAACTGTGTGGCATTAGGTATCACAAATGATGTCAAATCACATTTTCTCAAGCAGATAACAATGGCAAAAGTGCAGTAATTACCCCCTGACCTTTTGATTTATAACACCCTTCTGAAAATCTTTACAAAATTTTTGAAATCTTTATTTTTCCCTAAAGCACGAGTACTGCATTATGAAAGTGAAGCATCTCAGCCTGGGTTATCATATTGCTCTTTTCGTTTACTTCGTAGCCCAGGTCTCCCCATTCTCGCTCTCTGTGACGCATGATGTCTTGCGTAAAATAGAGAGAAGCGCTGAAAAAGGTAAACTAGTGAACCCACGGTAAATGCCACTAAGTTTTTTAACTTTCGGAGAATCCGTTGAATCCTTCAACGATTGTTTTTGTGAGCGCCTTCTAGATCGAGTTTTTTCGGCGTCTCTTGCCAAAACTGCTGAAAGTAAACATGGTAGTGACGGCCTTGGGCAAAATTTTGTTCCCAACTGACCGACTTCAGTTCCTCAAGCAAGCAAGACTGCGACAATTTCTCATGCGAGCCCAGCCGACTGATTACTGGATTGCGCTTTCAATAGTGGTAATAAACGTGGTCTTTTGTATTGGAGCGACGCCAGTGATGAGTTGGGTTTGTTTGGGGGACGCTTCAGGTTCTCACAAGCCAATCTTTTACGTCATTTCTGTGTGGAGTATTTGCCACATCAGTGCCTGCAACGGACGGGGTGGAGTATTACAAATGAACGAATTCCTTTTTGCTCTCATCTATTTACCAATGTCATTTCTCATTGCAGCAGTCAGTAAACTTAGCACCATGAATGAACTCCTAGTATTCTGGTGTTCTGATCTCGTATTTTTTTTCAATCTCAAATTTTTTATGGAACTAATTACAGTATATTATACGTAACAAATTTCCTTTGGTGATGACTACCTTGACCGCAGAAGCGAAAAACATTATTTGTTCAGTATTATGTAGTCATCTAATGGAAATGTCCTCGCGCGGTGTTCACTGATGTCCGTGCGCTAATTGCATCAGAAACGTTCCAATGATTACCTCGAATATCCAAAATAAAAATACAAGTGTTTTGTGGTCGACTAATTTCCCATTTTGTACGCGTGTAAAAGCATATAGTTTAACAAGTTTAAATTGACGTATTCGTGATTCTTTTTTGTACATTTTAACTTTGAATAGAGTATTAAGGAAGCGGTTTTGGCGGGAATCGGCTTTGTACAGCCTTTAAGCGGCACAAGGTTTTCTTCACACAAATTTTTCTTTTCTTGTTGGTGCTTTACATAAAGTGTACGAGGGTGTCAAGAATTATCGTCAGTTACAACAAGAATGTAATCCAGTTCAACGAACCAACAGCAAAAACTCAAATTTGGACGCTACCACTGAAATTTACCTGGCAAGAGGCTCAATCTTTCAAGCGCTACATATCTTTCCGACTGCGGTTCCCTTCTTAACGACACTTATAAATCGTAAAATACACAAATAGAGACAAGTTGTGTACATTAGAACTTTAGATGGGTTTACGCACCACATGTATAATATTTGATCGCTCACGTAGTACCACAGAAATTCTGATAGAAGATATACGGAGATGATTATTGACTTCCATTCGATTCCTTTAAAACTGACACCGTTCATAACAGATAATGCGACGTCATTGCCATGTTGTCGAGTCATGAATCAGACCTGGAGATAAATCAAGCATTGATTATGCCGCCATGGGTTTTATCAATAGTGAGCTCGGTAAAACGAAAATTATCTGACGTCGTAACCCTTCTGCCTACGCTGAGCGAAACATGAACATAAATCGGATGAGAGGCGGCAAATCGGTCAATATTCTGGACTAGCCTCGTTCGGTAGCTTCTGAAGGCACTTGCTGAAAGAAATTGGAAACAAAGAGAATGGCGGCACGAAAAATGAACATAAATCGTTTGAGATGCATCGAATTGATCAATGTTCTGCACTAGCCCCATTCGGTAGCTTCTAAAAGCAATTGCTGAAGGAAATCGGTAACAAAGAGAGTGGCGAGACGAACTCGGTAACCAAGCTCCCGCAGCTAACGAAACGGTGTGGTCGAATATGAAAAAGCGTCTTCATTAAGGGCTCGCTTACAACAATGTCAACCAACTAGCGCGTACACCGGGTATCCGAACCTCATGAAGGGATGAAGAAGAATGATAAAAAGCAACATAAACACAACTGGAGCAGCGAAGATGAAGAGGGAGTACATAAACTGCATTAGACTACCATGCGGATGAATAACGTGACTTGGAAGAACATAATTTTATTCTTAACAAAGAGGACAGGTAAATTCTCGACTAATCACAAGACACTCACAATGCAATTCTAAAATTATCTCCAGTATAAATGTAATGTTAGCCTAAGCCACAGAATACGGTATTCGTGAAAAGAGTTATATCTGCATTCTGCTGCACACGCGCTTTGCGCAATTTGCATAAATGATGTTGGTACAAACACTTCGCTACCACGAATCATTGCACTCGTTATGCATGCAAGCAGTCAAGCACTGTATGGTGTGTCGATGTGGAACTCTGAATCACAAAAACTAAAATAGCTTTCGTTTAAAAGTTACTTGTGATGAACCTACCCTTTCGTGACAAGATGTTGGAACATTCTACAGGGCCAGATAGAAATCGGTTTACATTATGACTCACTGTAGTCACAAAGAATACTTTTCAACTAGCCTCCTTATCGCAATTTATTGAGGTTCTGACTCCTCACGTGCATGCCTTTCAATGACTCAAGGTAGAAATACAAGCTCCAAGATTCCACCTTATATGTAACTCTGCCTCAAAGTAGCATACGCATACACTTCACTAATCTACCTTGTTCGATAACGTGTTTCATCATAGTATGTTTTTCCTAGCATAGCGTGGGTTGTTTCTAATTCAATGCCATTAGTCCGAGAACGGACGCTAGCCCAGGAAAAGAACCTGACGGAACTCATCCTGCCAACTGGATGAGCCACACTTGTCAGGTGCACATTGTAGTTGACTGCTAGTCCCCTCACTCACAGGGAAACGAGTAGCAGCCACATCTCGTAAATTGATCTTTCGATCGCAGACGGCATGCGTAGAGAGAAGCAGTAAAGGACTCGTCTGCTTGCTTTAATGTTGATTTTATCGACACCCTTCAAAAGTATTATCATTATCAAATCTCGTATACGCCCCCTGGCTAACCATCTCTTCAGGTATCCCATGGCTTCTCACTTTTATAACCCACATCATGACATTAATATACACTGCCCAGTTTTCGAAAAACGTGTTCGTTTGTCTCGTATGACTGCATTCGAATAATCCCCCTCCAACGAAGTGGCTAACACGATTTCCTGAAGTGAATGAGTGCCGATGTCGAATGTTTAATATTTACTACAAATATTTTTTCTCACTTCTCTGATTTTCAGTTAGTTTCTCTACACTGTGAGTGTTACCTCGATGCAAAACTTACTGGAGTAAGGTTACCAAGTGAAAATTTCAACAATCGCCTTACTTACAACACATATATGCAAAGTGGCCCCGCCATTTTTTAATATCCTTGCGAAAAGCGTGAGCTAGCCCTACTATGCCACTTGAATTGATATTTAGTGTGCGTGATGCCGCGCAGGTGCTTTAATGACGGCCTAAAGGCTGACGAATGAAATAGATTAGCATCATCCTGGTTTAATGCATCAACTTCTCCAATCATTCTACAGCTCTTGTAGCTATTCTGTTAAATGTGCACGCTTCGCTCTTTGAATTCTTACAATCAAGAATGGACAGTGCGATTGTACAGTAGGTCGCATTTCGCAGTTGCACGTACGAGTATTATATAAATATTGTTTTCTAACTTTAATAAATCATTTAATCAAGGAATTCTGCTTAGTTCAGTATTCACTTACTGTTGCATGCCCGTCCGCTAAGTTGCGTATACTGTTCCGTACTCTCGCCGTTACAGAAGATTGCGGACTTCAAAAGTATAGACGTTGAACACGAAGTACTTTTTGTTTCGGTGGCTCTCACCCCGAAAAGAGAGGTCCGTGAGCCTTTGTTTTGATGTCATTTACCGGTTCCAGTGTGTACTCTGTACTAACAAATTTAATTTAGAAGCTTCATTTTTGTGGCTAAATTCTTGGACTCCCATCAAGGTTGCGGGCTGTAAGTGACGTGCTCCGACTTCAAATATCTTAAAGTTTCAGTTTCTAATTCCAAGACTCGTAATCTGCAGAGAATCGCGCAGTGGACGGTTGCGCCAGACGAGGTTACCTGGAGTGCAGGGCCAGTTGCCGGCCAACTTGAAAATTATAAATAAATTCGTGGGGTGTGACCTGCGAGCCGCACACGCGGCCCGCCAAAAATGTTTGGGAGCCTCGATCTGGCCCGACCTAAATTTGTTCATATGATCGAAAAACGTTTTCTGCCATTAGGTTGATTGAAACCACTCAGGGTTACTGCTCTCAGAATGTCCTTTGAAGGCCTGTTGCCCGCTTTTTCTTCGCCTTTCATAAACGATAGCTGTAACATACAATGAAGCCCTCTGATGTTTGTGAAATTCTCGAGAGAAAGAATATCTTCTATGAAAAAGCGCCACTTTATGTAATGTGTACAAGTTTCTCAACAATATACCCTCAGGAGTCAGAGAAAGGATGGGTAGTAGGCTAATGTTAGTTAGGTTTGTCAATCCTATGCTCTGGGGACTGGCGCTCTGGGGGCGAAGGAGAGGGGACTGACGATAGCCCTTTGATGTTTCAGCTTTCGTGCCTACATAGCATCTTTAGCTTTCATGTTTTCAATTTTATCTCATTGTCTTTTGTTCCTCTTTATTTCTAACTTACTGTTTCTATGCGCAGAGTATCCTGTGTAGGGATACTCTTTGTGCATGTTTTCTTCGTTTTCGTAATGCTGATTAAATGAAGCCTTTCTTTTTCCTACCTTGTGAACATATTTTGTTCAATGTTCAAGTGTACATCTAAATGCGTTTGTTTATCGCGTAGTGATAGCCGATGGTTGCAGAATTTCTATCTGGTAGTCATACTGCGGTCAATTTGAGGATAGTTCCACTGATAGTGATACAGTTATCAATAATAGGAGCAACAGAGGGGGCGTTATCATCAATAGAAGGGATGAAAATACCGTAACCTAAGACTTGAAAACGTCAAGATATTGCATTGATGTTAAACGCGAAATTTCAACTCTCCCATAACATTGCATTTCGATATTCAAGCGTGCTTTGAGAGAAGCGGATTGGTATACATTGCAACTTTTTTCCAATTAGTCTCTCTCCTATGAATTCCGGCAGTGAAATTTTCATCCGGAGACACAAAAAATACGTAAAAGCGTGAATGAATCCTGATAACGAATATGCACATTTGCTGCAAATGGGCTTGAACACAAGTAGTAGCTGTGATCCTCGATGCAATTCAAGTTGCAGCCCGCATGTTAGGATCGACTCTGAGGAAGTTGGCAGGCGTGCGGTGTTTGCGCGGCCCCTTCAAGTTCATACAGGCACAGCTGCTCTGCAGCGAGCGAAGTGGCGGAGAAGTTGGAGCCGTGTGAACTGTTTTTTCTTGCTCTTTACTGACGTTTGATTGGCTTCACGGCTCAAGTTCCGTCAATCTTCGCCTTTCTTTTTGTTTTACTATGCCTGTTTTATGTTTATGAACTCTTGTAATAGAATATATTAATTCAGCAATGAGGTTGGATTTACTTTATTTCCGTTACACCATCACCGTAAATTGGGTAGAGAAGTTTCTTTCGTCCTTTTGACTCATTATTATGATGAATTTATAATTTTTCCGGCATGAAAAAATAATGCCAGTTTCCAGTTAACTAATGTTCGACGTAGATTAGTCTTTATAATTTAGGGTAATGTCTGTTGAAAATTCAACGTAAAACAGCTTTTTTTTATGTTTTGCTCGACATTTTTACTCTGATATTTGAAGCATTTCGTTTAAGGTCCCCCTCAGGGCGATACAACTATTGTATCTATGGGAATTAGCGCTCCCAGGGGGAAAATGTGAGGTCCTGAGCCGAGACTTAGGTAGGCCCTCTTTTTGTTGAAATAAGATTTTTTTTTTGTTATGTTAAGGACCATCTTTTTTTCGGTTCACTGCTGTCCTGTTTTTCAGCACCTACTACTTTCTTCTTCAACTTTGATCTTGTTTCATGAACTTCTTTCTCAACTTACTGTTTCTATGCCCTTTCTGCGTAGATTCCGCGTTTCCTTACCTCCATAATAAATGGTGCCTTTCTCCTTGCTCTCTTTGGATCGTATTTGTTGCTGCGGTAGGGAGGCTAAAACTAACGACTAATCTAATCTTGTATCTCTTCTCGTAAACGCTCACAATAAGAATTTTCATAATATCCAGGTTGACGTTAATCCGCAATCAAAAATAGCAAATATTTTCCTTGTATCTCCTTTTACTTTTTACTCGTGCAATATTAGCGGTAAATGTAAGGTGCAGCCAACTTCCAACTTCCAGCTTGGGCGTTGAAATTGTTTTCACTTTGTCCTTGGCTGATCTGTTGATGGTGGGATTATAGTGGTATATTCAGTTTATTGAATTGGCGCCGGACAAAATGAGTCGTGTTAACGATGAGTTTAAAATAGACAAATGATTGGAAGATTATAAAATGTATTTGAAATTGGGAGAACATTTTTACTTGTTGTTTGGAACGACGGAAAGATTATGAGAAAAGAATATGATGAAATAATTTTGTGAAAGTCAAAAAGATCAATGCCGATAATCATTTCTCTTGGAGATACCGTACATGTCCGAGAGTATAATTAAGCTCTACAATGCACTTTTTTGTGTTAATGTTGAATTATTTCTGTAGAATGTTTCAGGGCTGCGATGCAAATGCGAGTGCTCCTCAGCATGTCTTGGGGCGCTAGCGCCACTTGGGGTTGTGAATAAATCCTGGGCACTCGAGCGTGGTGTGCTCGTAGTGGACTCGTCCAGTGTGGCTGTAGAGGCCAAACCAGGTCTCGGAAGCTTGTAAAACGATTTGAACACATTGACTGCCTATTGGGGCATAAGAGTACCACTAGGTAAATTGCTCATAAACGTATCGGTGTGAATGAACAGCATTTCGATTATTTCAACATCTTTTATGGAAGAGATTTAAGCATACGAGGTAAAATATCATCATGCTATTACACTTTCCCACTTCTTAGGAAAGATACAATTTTTTTCGAGCAGGATAGTCGCTTTTTAAACTCTGTTCCTTAAAACCATTATGACATGAGACCGCTGGACGCACATGTGCGTCCAGCAGCGAACGTGTTAATGTGGGCTTATGATGCTTCTACTGTAGCTTCGGGACAATTTTACTGCGGATTTATAATTTTTTCCCTGTGAGTTTCTCTATGATAGTCTACGTTTTTGCTAACTTTCTGATTTAGTATTGGAACGCGCATTTGAACAGAGTACTAAAATTTTTGTTTGTATTATTGATCAATGTCAACGAATTTGTCAATAGCCTTATAGTGTTTTAGAGGTTGCTTTGAATCAAGTGAAATATAACCAGCGTAAGATCGTCTCTATTGCTCGTTCAAAGCATCTGTTAAGTGGGTACTTGTGTTGGATAAAATTTAGCCGTGAATCCTCCTCCTTATCCATGTAGCGTTAAGTCGAGGAACGTTCGCCCGGGCACCAACCGTACTAGCTGCTCGATATGCAGATCCAGCTCCATTATGAAGCGGGCTTGCCGGCCTCTTTTTCGATACTAAACGGAGAAATTCGCAATTTTCCATTCTAAGGTACTACCGGAGTATGATTTTCCTATTCAATTCCATTTTTTCTCTATTAAGAATTCTGTTCAAAGCAATCCTTTCGAGTTTTTTGAATGGCTAGCTGTTGATGGTTCGGTCGACTTGCGATACTCTGGAAGTAAAGCGTTGTTCTCGGCCTTTGCTTGTCTCTATTATCAACATATTTATTTAAAAAAGCTACAGATACAGGAAGACGACCTGTTAAAATTTGAGTTACATTATAGGGTTCGTGTGAATGTTCTGAGATGTTGGGTTCTGAAGTCAAATTAGATCGTGTACAAAAGTAACGTAACGAGTACAACAAAAATCAATACATCGTTTTTGCTCACATTCCTTTCATCTTGCACTATTCTAGTCTTTCTATCAAGTGCAAGAATTTAAGCTCTCCCACGGCTGTGAGCCATTTTATAGGATTCCCGTATAATTAAGTTTTGCTCAGGTCAGGTTTGGATGCTCTCATTATGTGTCGTCTTCAGAAATGAGCACAAAAATGCCCGTACCTCATGTCCGGAATGCAGCCTCATTAAGAGCGCCGTGTGCCCAATGCTCAAGAAAGGCGCCTCATTCTGTCACTTAAAAGGTTTTGTTGTTCATTACCTCCCTGCTTTAAGCTTTAAACTTAATTTCGAGATAAAATTTGGTCTCCGGGATTAAATTGAATCATCGTTTGAACATTCTCGGAGAATTGTTACACACCTCTAAATCGTAAATGTTGAGCGTCTAAAATTAGAATCTTGGGTCGAATGACATTTTCTATCGATTTTAGGTTTTAAATGTGCGACATTCCTTCCAGTATCTAAGTATTTCCTAGAACTCCACGCGACAGAAGTATCCTATTGGATTTCGAGCTCACCGTCCTTCAGTGTTTCTTCAAATATCAGAAAAAATAACTGAATGGAATAACGTTAGCAGTAAATTCAATTTTAAATAAATGGGAAACTTTAACCCATTCCCCCCGCGCTGTAAAAAAATGTATCATATTATGCAAATTGGTGCGTTTGAGCCAAATTAAACTCTTAACTTCAATCGTTCGATGTTTTAAATGTGCTACGTTCAATTCGAAGCTTAGAATTACAACCTTATTCCTAGTATTTCAGGCCTTAGAATTCACAACAATTGAAGTTCATCGAACTAACTTTAATTAAATAAAAAAGATCAGGCCCAATCTAAGAATCTATTGTGTACTTAGCCGTCAGATGCTGAACCATGAGAAGCAAATCATGGGTTGTAGTATTCAGCAACCATGTACATTAATTAATTTCATGATTTTTTACACGACTTCAGCCGTTTACCTGCTTCCTTTCACTATGTTCATAGAGTGACGTTGCATTAAGCGAGTGACACTACGTTCAAGGAGTGACATTCATTTAAAGAGTGACATTCGTTTAAAGAGTGACACTGCATTTAAAGAGTGACATTACGTTTATGAAGTGACGCTGCGTTTGAAGAGAGACACTACTTTTAAAGAGTGACACTTCGTTTAATTGGAGACAATGCGTTTACTTGGAGACAATGCGTTTAAAGGGAGACAATGCGTTTAAAGGGAGACAATGCGTTTACTTGGAGACAATGCGTTTACTTGGAGACAATGCGTTTAAAGGGAGACAGTGCGTTTAAAGGGAGACAGTGCGTTTAAAGGGAGACAGTGCGTTTAAAGGGAGACAGTGCGTTTAAAGGGAGACAGTGCGTTTAAAGGGAGACAATGCGTTTAAAGGAAGACAATGCGTTTAAAGGGAGACAATGCGTTTAAAGGGAGACAATGCGTTTAATTGGAGACAATGCGTTTAAAGGGAGACAGTGCGTTTAAAGGGAGACAATGCGTTTAAAGGAAGACAATGCGTTTAAAGGGNTTAATTGGAGACAATGCGTTTAATTGGAGACAATGCGTTTAAAGGGAGACAATGCGTTTAAATGGAGACAATGCGTTTAAAGGGAGACAATGCGTTTAAAGGGAGACAATGCGTTTAAATGGAGACAATGCGTTTAAAGGGAGACAATGCGTTTAAAGGGAGACAATGCGTTTAATTGGAGACAAAGCGTTTAATTGGAGACAATGCGTTTACAGGAGGACACTGCGTTTATAGAGGGACATTCAAAGGGAGACTTCGTTTTAAGAGTGACAAACCATCACGCGACATATTTGCCCCTATTTTTTGACACTACTTGACCACTGCGTCGAGTGGCGCGCGTGCTCGCTCCCTCTAACTATACGATGCCCTCCATGACTTCCTGGCTGTCACTTTGCTCCTATTTATGGCCAGCTTACGGTCAGTAAAATTTTGCTGCAGTCTTAGCTTACGTGGTCCTAACTTGGCATCTTGAAACGCTATCAAATTTGACAGTGCTCTTGCCTTGCAGCGTTTTGAAGCTGGGCTTTTTCTGCGTGTATGCGCACCGTAGAATCACTGACCCGACCCAAGTCGATCTTACGAGTTGAGCCGATTGAGGATTTCGGTTGTGATGATTACGAAAACTGATATTATTGACTTTTAATTTGCTGTTGATCGATTTTTTTCACTTTGCTTTTGTTTTATACTGGTAATAGTTTTCGCAGCGTAAAGGGCTCAACCTGTTCTGGATTGCAAAATTTTTGTAGTACTTTAGATTTATTATGTTGTTGTTGCGGATACCGGAAAAACACGTGCATTTTCTATCTCTGATGGGAAGGACCATTTTCAACCACTGAAGTAAACTTTTAAGAGTATTCAACGCTTTGAGCCTCAATTGCAGAGTCTACCGTTCACTTAGCTCCAGTCCTGGGAACATACGAAGGATCCGCTGAAAGATATTCAATGTTAACTATTCATGTACTGTTGCCAACTGTTCACTCACCCCAGTTTTGCAATTTGTTCAGCAGAAATTTATTCAAAAACAAAACCTACCAGCTCCGTAGTAGAATACGTTATGAGATGCTACTTGATTATCCGTTTTGCATTTGTACTACCTAAAACGGTTCGGTTATTTTGTTACTTCCCAATTTTCCGACAATAAATGGGTTAAATGGATATTCTTTCTCCACTGTTGTGATTGCCTATGTAATATTGACGTCTCCAGCTTAGCCATTTCTACTGAAATCTCTGATGTCATCTTAGAGTTAGAATTTTCTTCATGATTAGATTTTGAAGATAATTTTTCTTTGTACCAAAGAGTGGTATGTTGGTGTGTGCATAATTGATTATCATTTTTGTGAATATTCATCTTCTATTTCCATAGATACCCGACTTGGTTTTTATTTTGTGAAAGTGTCCACTTTGAAAGTTTCAGACTACGTTTGTCCACGGAATATTATGAAGTAAATTTATTTATTATCTGAAAGTGCAACGTACGTACGTACGGACTGCCAGACGGGCGGTCGGAACACCAGCAGAAGCTCAAACAAGGACTTGACCGCCCGTGACCCTGTGGCTGTCTCTTGTCCATAGTCAAGCAGAAATGAAAGTTACGTTCAAGATAATTGAAAAGTGTGCTAGTAATCTTGCACAATACCCTTTATGCCACTGTAAAGCACTGTGAATGATATTTTGGTGCTCTAAAAATGGTGAAGCAGAAATGAAAGTTACGTTCGAGATTATTGAAAATAAGTTAATAATCACACACCACGCCCTTTATGCCACTGTTAAGCACGTTGAATGCTATTTTGATGCACTGAAATTGGGTGAGATGAATTATGAAGCTTGCGTATCTCGGTATCAGAAATAGATTTAGAGCATTCCTGGAAATAACTTCTGATCTGTAGCAATGAAGCGCATATCTATTTATCGAGAAGGTTTGGAAAACAAAATTTTTGATAATAGTCTGGCAGTAACGTAACCCGCATGAATTGCAACGACCACCGCGATCGGCGAAATAAATCTTGCGTGTGCCGTGGAAATTTCAATGTGAGGGTAAGGTCCTTAATTTCTGGAAGACGAATACGCTGCTGTGAAATGCTTGAGAGCTTCCCCTATAGTCATGATTCGTCGAATTCCTCATCAATCAAAGTCCTGATGGGCCTAGGGTTGCAATGAGATCGTTACAACATCGCACGCCTCTCGACGCTCACCCTGAATCCTGAGCGATGTTCATCGAGGTCATTTTCTGCATGCTTGCACGTCAAGTATCGAAGAGCTAAACGCCGCATTAACTCACGAAATCAATGCTCCACGAGACGTGCCTCAGGTGACTATGGCGAGCTCCCCAAAGAGACTTCTGAACTTCATTGACAATGGCTGTCGCGACTAAAGAGATGAAATTTTCTAAACCTCGTTTAATGAATTGCATTCAATGTACTGTTCAGTCGTTTGAAGTTTTTTCTGACATTATTGATGTACCTTCCATTTATCTTTAAAATCGCAGCGTCATTTTCCGTGAGTCGCGTGGAACTAATTTTTTGGACGTTATTTTTCAGTAAATGGACATTTGGTACGGAGCGTATCCATCAACAATATATCTTACCAGACGGTTAAAGTTAACCCTTTATGAGGACCATTTTCAGAGAAGTGAATTTTATTTGTTATTACTCATAGGAGATTGCCAAATTGTGCCCTATGTTATTACTGAAACCAGAGCGTGGACGGTGATGCACAAGCATTCAAGCATAAAAACGAAAATGACTGGGTTTAGTAGAACGTGTAGCCCAAGGAGGTTGATGTAGCCCTTTCGTTTTATAGCATCGTAACTAACCAGGCTTTTTTGCAAAAAAATTAATCCAAAGCAATCTGTTTCAACCATTTCAACTCCTATCTAGCCTAGTAATATATCTATTATAAAATCTTCAGATAACACCATTTTCATGTCATTTCTACCTCTTCAACATAAGGTTGAACTGTTCAAACTTTTATTTTGGAAAAAATTTTCTGGGTAATACTGGGTATGAAAATGCATTTAATTCTCTTAAGCACCCGCGAAATTATGTAGAAGACCGAAACGTTGTCTATGAAACACTGTCTTCCCACTCGTACCATCCTCCCTTTCAGATAGCCAGCACGTCACCTCCCACGCTAGGTAGGAGGGCCGCCTTCATTCAGATGGCTAGAGATTCTCTTTTTTGACCTGTCGTACTAGAACGCGGGTCCAGTAGCTGTAGCGCCTGAAGTTAGCCTGGGTTGTCGATGCAGAAAACGTTCATCACAAAAGAACTCGAGCTGCGCAGCAGTAGCGCCTGAAGTTGCCTAGAAACGTGACTGTAGTGTAGGCTGTGTGCGAGCGATGCTTTTTGTTCTCATCCACTGAGGAGAAATGAACCTGAGCGCTCGATCGAGGGTATAGAGCTGAGCTGGGCCTGATGCTGCAACCACCGCACTGCTGCGGAAAGCGGTTCAGTCACGCAACTCTTTGTCCTGATTACCAAACAGCCCTAAATCTGCGTTTCATTGAGCTTGAATATGTGTTTTAGTGCGACCGTATGTTGCGCCAAACCCTCGGTAAACGCAGCTCTTTGTCCTAATTACCAAAGAAGCCCCGAGTCCCTGTTTCTGTGTTTCACTGAAGCCGCAGGCCTGAGCTTTAGCCTCAGTAACTTGGGATTATCCTCACACCACAGCCACGCATTAGAGGCCGCCGGTCTGCCATCATTTAAGCAAGGCTGGCAGTGTTGCCATTACCTCCTGACCAAGTCCGACTCGGCGGGTCAAGCGTGCGATCGTGGTACAGCGGGCCCCCGCACGCACTTCTTAGTGTCTCCGAAGTCTCCCCTCAACAATGGAGGCAAGTCGCACTGCGTCGGTCGCATCGTTCGTGTTCTTTGCTGGCACGAGAAGTATTGTTATCATCATAGTGCGTGTCCCTAGCGCAAGTCCGCATTGTCTGTTTTCTTCGTTACAAATTACTTTCCGTGTCTTTTGTGTTTTTCATCATTATTAAGAGGTGTGTAGACAATTCATAATAATGTGCTCAGTGATTGTTTGGTTGATTGATATGTTTTACACATCCTAATGTTCGTTTCTGTTCTTGACCAAATACTTCTTTTTATGAGTGTCTGTAGATGTATCAGAGATTTAATAAATTTCATTTAGCAAAATTTGATCATAAAACGATCTATCGTTCGTATTACGTTTATTGTATTTTTGATTATATTTAAACTCAGCGCTAGCGTGAACGCATCGCAGTTCTTCCTAGGATAAATATTGATTATTGCTACTATTTCTGAACCATAAGGAACTCCATGTGACTCTATCGCGAGCTCGTGTTAATTTCCTTACAAGAATCGTTGTTAGTTGCTGCGATAATTCAAAGCCGAGGATGACTCTAGATTTGCCTCTGACTCAATAGCCGTCCGAAAGCAGTGCGTGTGTCAGTACTGCTTTAACTCCGGCTGCAGAACACGACGCCAGCAGTAATTGTGTCTTGTAGTATGTATTTGTAGCTTTTTGAAGTTCCTGCAAAAATGTAGGTATTTTGTACTGAATTGTTATGTTCTTGATTGATTAGAAAGCATTTTCGTAAGCATCCGGAACTAGCGACAATAGAATGCAGATGAGTGGATCATATGAGGGGCAAAAAGTTGACGATTAATTTTACTCACCACCTACCAGTATAAATCATTGTAATTTTTCATTTCGAGACTTGTGAGCGACAGGAAATTTGAATTTAGTTCTTGACTAAAGCGCTGAACTCATAACAATTAGTCCGATCATAAATTTAATCTGAAAAGGTTCCCTCAGGGGGATACAAGTATTGTATCTATGGGAATTAGCGCTCCCAGGGGGACTATGTGAGGGCCTAAGCTAAATGTTAGGTAGGCTTTCTTTTTGTTGCAGTAGAATCGGATTTTGTTTTGTTACGGACCACCCTTTTCTCGGTTCACTGCTGTCCTGTTTTTCAGCACCTACTACTTCCTTTTTCAACTTTGATCATGTTTCATTATCTTCTTTCCCAACTTACTGTTTCTATGCCCTTTCTGCGTAGATTCCGCTTTTCCTACACTCCAAACTAAATGGTGCCTTCCTCCTTCCTCTCTTTGGATCGCATTTGTTGCTGCGGGTAGGGAGGCTATAACTAACGACTAATCTAATCTGAAAAGGTTGTATTTAGAATTACTGTACATTACAGTATAGCCTAACATGGTACGAGCAGTTTATTTTGCAAGCCCATCATTCTAGAGTTTTATCGTTGCGTGCTTTATTCATTCAAACGGTTACAAGTTAGACCCGTGATAGCAGGTAATTTGTTTGTCGTTTGTTCTTTATAGCAGCTCCAAGCTCCGCGTCTAATTGCATTTCACAAGAATTGCGTCATGATTCTGGAAGTGAAAGCGGCCCTTCAAATCTGACACTTACTCGCTCGCAGAAATACTAAATCAGAGGAATGAACTTCCTCACATGATAGTCACATGATAGTCAGTCGTTGTCAGTTGAATAGTACTTAACAAATCTGTTGCAGTGTGAATTATCTTCTGATGAGCTTCTGCAGCATGTGATTGAGATATTGAAACCTCCAAAGAAAGCCATCACTCCCGGTGTGACACACTTACTTTGCAATGAATTTAGAAATAATTCTCGTCTATGATCCTTCTCGAAAGCTTCAATTAGAGTTGGGAATACTTCAAATACTTTGTCATTAGCAAGCACACGGGCGTCGCCTGTTGAGCATATTTTAACGTGGAGTTCCAGGGAGCCTTTAACGTCACTGCTCTGCAGTGACGTGCCTGGCTGCTGCTTCTCAATCGATGGACGGCCTTTCCAACGCTTGTGCCCGGCAGTTTTTATTCAGAACTCAGTCCAATTCTTGTCTGCAGTGCGCAAGTTCCACGACAAATTAGACGTTCGTTAGAGGTGATGGGCTCTATAGGCGCTATAGCGATTCCGCATGCTTGCAGGTCATGATCTAAAGAAGCCGAGCGCTAGTACGGTCCGTAATTTGGATCCATTTTTTTTGGAGTTTCTATTAACCAGTAAGAGCTCGACGCTATTTGCGTTTTGACAAATGACTAAGCTCTGTGTCTAACTCCCTCCAACTAACTGAAATCAATTGCTATTACCCTTCTTTGCGGTTTGATATTACGAATACGCTGCCGATAAGCATTTTTACTTGTAATTTTGTCCGTGGAGTTTTCACGGTAGACATGAAACTTTCTCCGTTTGTTGGGAATTTCCTCATTCGTCATACAAGACTAACGATATTACTGATGGCACTCTCAAATATGAATTACGCAACTTCACATAAAGCTCTTCAAATCTGCTAATATAGCTGAGTATTTTTCTTACTATAATTATTATAAGGCTGCTGTAATAAGCAGTCAAATGATGTCCAGCTTAGTACGAAATTACTGGAGCTCTTGTGTGGTCGCTTATACCCACGTTTTGCTCTCAACTAAACGGCAAACCTTCAGCCTCAAGTTAGGCTGGCATAGCGTAGGCAATAGGCTTAGGCAAGTTAGGCTTGTGTTTCCAATGCTATGGAAACTGGCTCCTCTAGGGAAGATTTTGCTGAGTTACCTCAGCTGTAGATATGCCTTCGGGACTTTTGACCTTTGTGCCCACTTTATTAATGTCAGTTTTCATGTCTTATACACTAATTCTTCTGTGTGTTCTTCTTCTTTATTTCTAACTTGCTGTATTTATGTGCCCGGAATTTTCCATGGAATCAGAGCTTGTGCTTAGATACGCTATTTTCTACAGTCCATAATAAATGCTCCCTTTCTCTTCGCTCTCTTGTCAGGGCTTATGAGTTCTTTACTCGCTAATATAATAATAATAATGATAATAATAAATTAAACACTATGCCTTGGCTATTCGTCCTGCTTTGTTCAGCCGCTTTTTTCAAGTTCAAAAGTTTTAAAAAATCAATGCTCATTCCCGTCGAATTTTGATAATCTACATAGGTTCATGTATAAAAAGCGTCTCGCGAATAGTCGTTCGTTTCATACAAAACACGAATTAATTTTGGCCATTTTTCTGCACCATGGTAAATTTTTTGCCATTTAAGCTTCTCATAGTTCGCGTCAGGTCATCAATTAACGACCTATTATTTAATTTATCAACCATTTGTTGTAATGCTAAAGATAGTTCATTTTCTTCACGATAAAGTTTGTGTGTTTAACGTTTAAGACATTATTTTACTTTTTAGCTGTTGGAAGTTATTTTTCATTCTATTTGGAAAATGTCATTCCTTTTCGAAAAGTGCCAATAACCAGCTGGCATGATCATTGAGAGCTAAAAGCATCATAGTGTGTTAGGCGCCGTGAAGTTATATCATTTGGAATTAGCGCTCCCGTTGAGAATATACGAGGTACCGAGCTAAAGGTTAGGGTGGCATTTCTTTTGTTGTAATAGGTTTTTAGTTTTGTTATGGGCTATTATTTTTCGGTTCACTGCTGTTCTTTTTTCACCCCCTGTTCCTCTCAACTTGAAGTTGTTTCATAAACCTGTTTCAATCTTGCCATTGCGCAGCGCAGGGTGTTTATATTTCATGTTCCTTAGTTCTATATTAATATGTTTTCTGCGAAGGGACCCACTGTTGGTCACAGAGGGGATTTTCATAATGATGCTGACCAACCTGCAATCAATAACTCAATTTTTGTAAATACTAAGAAGGAGGCACCGTAGAGTGTGAGCACCCTAATGTGTGGCATCTTTGGCACACATTAATGGAGGCACGATTCATCCTAATGTTTGCTATTTTCAAAATTGCTCGCTACAGTTGACTTTATATTTGAATTAAATGTTGAACTTCAGTTTAACCCATCGCGAGAAGAGTGTGAAATGGCCCTTTCTCCTTCTTCTCATGGAAACACCTTTGTTGTGCTTAGGGATATTTGAACTAACTTCTAATATAATCGCCATGAAGGTACATATCAACTACACACGACAGACAGAAGTTTTTAAAGGATAAATGTACTGATTTTATCCTTGCTACGTCAAGAACGTGACCATTCTATGATAGGAGTATGTTAACGATAGCAGAAGCCACTTTGTTCTCTCGTTCTTGAGATCTAGTTGTTAATGACTGGTATTCCTCACGGTGTTTTGCGACCTTGATATTTTGTGCCGAGTGGTAGTTTGATTGATCAGAGTAGAGAACGCAATTGCATGTGACGCTTTTGATCATGTTTGCTCTGGACTGGGGAGGCGAGAAGCCTTTCCGATGCGTTGAGCGCACAGAAATAAGTGTTATCAAGGTGAATAAAATGAATAGCGGAATGATGTGAAGGTCACAATGTGCTTGCTCGTGTTTCTAGCGATGCCACGCGTGTTTGGGGCGCACGTTGCTCTCACACTCTGCAATGTGACTCTTGTAGTCATTAACTCAATTTTCCCCAAACCACCAAAACCAAATGAAGGAACGTTCCATTTCATTTAATGTTCTATTTCATAATGTTCCAATTTCAGTGTTAGGTACTAAAATTGATTAATCCGAGTTGTGTATTGAACTTCAGTTTTAGGCCCATTTCACACTGAGGTAGCAAAGCAGCATCTAGCAAGCTCGCATGAGCTATCTAGCAGATGGTCTGCGAGACTGGAAGGTAGGAATAGCACTATTACGAGCCGTTGCCTTCACACTGAACTCGCCCGTTTTCTCCAGCATCCAGCATGCGAGGTGAAAATGCTATTCGTACCTAGCAGTCTCGCAGACCATTTGCTACATAGCTCACACGAGCTTGCTAGATGCTGCTTTGCTAGCTCAGTGTGAGATGGGGCCTAACGCGCTGCAAGAAGCGTCTTGAGCAAAGAAGCCTGCTACCCTGGCTGAGCTTACACTTGGTCTTCAAATGCTGCTTCAAGAAGTAGGGGAAATTAAATTTTTAAAAAGGATCGCTCATTTAGTACGCCAAGTATTAGTTGAAATGTTTGGAAATAAATCGTGCAATGGGAATTTATTACCATTAAATTGCAAATTTAACTCTGATCTCTGCGAATGTTTTACGAGCGTCTAGCGACCATTATTTCATTTCACAATTTGAGCACATTGCAAGGCTCATTGTGTGCTACTATTCTAATTTATTGAGACGTTAACTGCGGCTCATTAAACTGAAGTTCAGTATTCAATTCAAATCAAAGACAATTTTTAGAGATCAATTTTGAAAATAAACGAACATTAAATACAGCGCACCTTCTTTTAGCTTCCATTAAGTATTAATGGAAATAAGTTTGTGACTGCTGATGGGTCAGCAGCATTATGAAAATCCCCTCAGTGACCACAGATGGGTCACGTAGCTGTCAAAGTGTTGAAATAAGGCTCAGAATCGACTAACATCTAAAAACGTGGCTTGTTGTAGGCTACGTATAAATTAAACAATTACACTCATCGACAGTTTCAAAAGGGACATTGGGTGACAACGTATGTACCCATTTCTTCCAGAGAAGAGGTTAAAGGCATTCACGCTCGAAGTAATCAAATTGTGAATAATTCCGACCTGCAACGCTTCCATGTCAGATCAAAGAGGAGAATCGTACGTTGCTCCAGCGCTCCAATAGAAGTGGTAACAAACCTGACTTATTGTGAAACGTGATCTGAACTTGCTTTAAAGTTCTGTCACTCTAGGTTACGCGGATTTGAACTGCTGTCTCAAGCTCTCCTGTTCTTGTACGAAATGCATGAGGTCCTCCGGATTATTGCTTACAGTTATAGCAGTTAAAAACGATCGCAGGAATCACTAAAATTATTTTCCGCTACCTCGTTATGTTTCTTTATTTCAATAGCTCAATTTTAAAAATTGGTGTCATTGGTATAGTCTTTTCCTCTGCGTGTATCTCATCAAGTTGTGCTAGTCAACGCATTCACTATTGGTTCATTTTTTCAATACAAGGACAAAATGCCATCGCATCTCCATTCTTGCCTAAAAATATATGTAGTTGT
Source organism: Platorchestia sp. MABIK (assembly GCA_014220935.1). NCBI lineage: Eukaryota > Metazoa > Arthropoda > Malacostraca > Amphipoda > Talitridae > Platorchestia > Platorchestia sp. MABIK. Next base: position 66,211 of record JACJUY010001036.1, on the reverse strand, counting down.
GCGCAGTGTGTATTGACGTTGTCGTCTCAACAACCCGTACATTGCGTGTCAGACAGGCGGAACACGTCGGAATTAGTTCTAGAACTGGGGCTTCGGCTTTGTCACTCGCAGCACTCTGCCATGAGATCTCATGCAGAGAGCCAGTGTGATGTTAGAATTACCGATTCTGATTTTTTAATTTTTCAATCTGTTTGCTATGTAACGAAACTTGGGGAACTTTCGAATCTCCGTTTATACATGAGAACCTCAATCTTAATGATATGCAGGATACGCATCCCTTGCTTTTGGTTGGGCAACTATAGCTTAGGTAACACTCTGTTATTTCCATCTTAATTACGTTCCTCTGTGCATTTCGTACGCTTTATCGTACCTGTGTTCAGATTTTAGGATATGGCAGTCTTTTCACAACTACTGTAGTACAAACAACTCTCGCTATGTAAAATAATGTAATTATCCATTAGGTCAATAGTTTTCTGTTCTTAGTACTGTATATTTCTACGGATCTTACAGCTGATGATGGGTCAACGCCTTTAATGTTCATTTTAGTAATAATGCCGAGTGCTATGGTTTTTGTCCCTAACTTTTTATTAAAATTGCTTAATCCGCAAAATCTACCATTTTTGCCAGTAAAAAAATAGTGCCAACGCCTAAAAACTTGAGATTTCACACATAACCTGCTGAGTACTATTGAAGAAAAATTTAAGCAAGTTCGCATGTACGAGTAAACAATTAATTTATTTTGGTCTTGAATTGGAGCGTATTGATTAATGGTGTAGGGTGAATATACTCGTATGTGTTCATAAGTGGAACTGTAAATTCGTGTGATATGAATAGGAATCCTCTGACAATTATTAGCTTCCGTTTCACACAAATTTGCACAATAGCATTCTATACAGTACTTGAAAAATCCTACATCCCAAAGATGCCGCACATCAGGCTGCCCACACTTCAAGTGCCCCTTTCTTACGAGAGCCACGTGTGTAGCAAATTTGCAATCCAGTGAGGTTTTTTGATGAGGAATGATTTATACCGTGGCGATTTGACAGAAATTCCAGTGTTTGTTGTTGTACAAATTTTTACTTTAATTCAGTGACATCTTTCGAAGCTCTCCAAATCTTTGCTTTTTTAAAGTGTGTTTCTTCGGTGAGATGATTCTTTCATCTGTTCTATTATTGTGGGTGGAAACAATTTTCTCATATCCAGGCACTTACCACAAGCCCTAGATCTATCAGCCATCCGTCATTTCGATCGCTTCTCGAGCTCGCTATTTTTACGCGTTTAATGACTCAGATTGATGATAGTTCTTAGTCTTCAATTTACGGTAATGAACTTCATTTGAACTGGCGCCTTCTGCGCTGTTGAAGCAAAGGAACCATTTATCTTGCGTCTATTGAAGCCGAACACCTGGGATTCCGTTGTTCCAAAGAACAGTCGTATGTTTGCGCTGGGCCTGTCGACGAGCTCGGCCATTCAATGGCCTAACTTCTCACTTCAAGTCTTCTACTCGCAAGAAAATTCCATGAATATCTGAAGAGTGCGAAGAAAAATCGCTGCGTATGCAAATGGATGGCTTATTGGCATAACAGTATTTCATGTGAAGACGCTACGGTTTCCTGCGACACCCGGTGTTAGTGTTCTGCTGCGAACTGCCAATTTTGTATTGGCATTTTGTGTAATAAATATATATAGTATATATTTATGGATTTTAGCCATGACATATTTATTAGATTAATTTTAGTAATGTATCAAAATTATAGTTTCTGTCGTAAATTTGGCATCGAACTGTATTTTCTCGTAATGAGGCATGACAAGGAATTTTAGGTACGAACTTGTGCACAAATGTATTCGAGGTTCATTGATCGCTGTCGAAATTTATTAAGTAGGAAAGTTAATTGTAAATCAGCGGATGACGAGATAGTTTTCGAAGGTAAAAACGGCTGTATTGAGAATGAATTCCATCTCATGTGACAGAGTGGCTTCACGTGAGTGTAATGTCGCTCATGCGTCACTAAATCGCAAACGTAGCGTTTCTGTTTCAATCTTTGGAATGAAATGGAATTATTCGGTGTGAAGGGATTAGCCGCGTTGTGGTCAAGGCTAAAGTAATAATCCTGTGTCCGGTTTTGGTTGCCCTGTCACCAAATGTGGACCTGACCAGAGGCCGGATTTTCAAACAATTTTCGTCGTCGTGGCGCTACAAGTTCTTCAATTGACTTCGCTATGCCACCTGTTTTTTCCTGTCTAAGTCTTCAACTTTTGACCTTTTTCAAATATAATTTGAGCTTTCAGCATCCGGCAACCATACTGAGTTGGCAAATGCTGAGGGCTAAAATTATTTCGGACTTCCAGTGGCAAGAAAAACTCTCGGTATACGCAAAACTTTGAAGAATTTACGCTGCCGTTTTTACCGCTACGGTAACACGTTGAAAATCCAGCCTCTGTGCTACATTGAAAACTGTGAAATCTTGAATTGTTGAGTTCCTTATAACGCTGAAATGCTGCCGCTGTGATGTTGGAGAGCTGTTGTTCAAAACATGAAATATAACTTGTTTTTTGCAGGTAATGTTTGGCGAAAAGTCGGATGTGAAGAGTGATGAGAGTTTCCCGGAGGCTTTAATGCCATCGCTTAAGCAGATACCGATTTTTTGGACTTCATTTCCGTGCCTGAATCCCACACACCGACGCGTTTCGTTTGCTGAATGGTTAGGAGCCAGTGATGGAAGTTTGTTCGCGATTGAATTGACTACGGTCTTCATCATTTCCTGAAATACACGTTGAATTAAGACGCGCGTGTGTGTGTGTTAAAACAAGTGACCTGGTTTAGCAACACACCTTTCCCAAGAGAAAGACTAAATTGTGAAGATGTCCGAGTTTGGTAGCGCTTAGTCCAGCAAGTATAGTTGTCTTCGGTAATTCACGTTTCTCACCAGTAATGATTCACTGGCGAAAATGATCCTCCAGATTATCTTGACTCCAAATTACCGCATTGGTCGCGATGTGAGCCGCCGGTGTACACGCAGGCAATTTTCATAATGCTGCTGACAAAAAAATAGTCTCTAACTTAATTTTTTTATAAATATTAAATCAAGGCTAAATGAAGGCACGATCTAGCAGATGTTTGCTTCTTTCAAAATTACTTGCTGCGAATGACTTCAAATTTAAATTAAATATTGAGCTTGTGCTTAACCTTTCGCGGTCAACGTGTTCCGATGGAGGATTTATGTTGGGAGGAAATGTGAATGCTGTCACTGTTCTAGTTTTCATTTTATCTTTTCGAATTTCCAGGACTCATTTTAGTTTGTTTTTTATTTGAGCAAAGATTTTCTTTGTTTCACGAGTCAGTTGTGGGTTTTGATTGGGGATTAGCAAATGTTTATGTTTTCACTCATTGCTTTTGAGATGCATATCGACCTCCAGCACCATCTTTTTGTGCAGCTTTCGTCTGTAAATTTCACTCGTGCGTTTTGCTTATTTAGTTAGGCATCTCCTAAATTGTCCACTTTGCCGAACTCAGCCAAGTGAGACGTTGGAACACAACTCTTTTGTGGTCAGGCGGCGATCACGTTGCATGAATTCAACTTTTGGCTTCAATTTAATCGAGAGAATGAAGCAAGCGCTGAATATATTAATTAGCATTATATGAGCATTCCTGAGGTTCCTGTCGCTTTCTTCAAATTAGTTGATTGCGTAGTAATACTCTGTGCTAAATTAGACGTAGCTGCCTCGTAAGCGTGAAGACATATTGTGCCTCGTCATGCAATGCTGAAAAACTATGTGTCTTAATTTCTGCATGAGGCATAATGTGCTGTGTCATGCAATGTGAAAAACTAATCTTCCAATTTCTCTGTGTTGTTGCAACTGCCTCAAGGCCAGGAAACGTTTGATCCTTAAATCTTTGGTAGTTTCTTCCTAAGAAAATATAAATTCTGGTATAGAGATTTCAGGCTGGAAACAAATTGTCAATAACGTCTACTTAAACATCTTTTAAAACAATAAAAGCTTTTAGGCTTCATGATTGAAGCTACCAAACAACATAAAATACTAAAGTAACATTTGAAGGTGTCATATTTCATTTATAGTTGTTTTTTATGGGTTGGAAGACCAAAGGAGCAACCAGTAACGTGCACTTCGTTTTCATTCAGCAGAGGGACTCTGGAAAAGGTCTTTGGCTGTTTGGGTTTAAACGTTTCTTCGTTTTTAGTTCTGTTGAGCAATTTTTTTTCTCTCTCCCTCCCTCAACTATACAACTATTACATACAACTATTACAACTATTAAACAACTATTACAACTATTGAATTTAAGGGGATACAACTATTGAATCTATGGGAATTAACACTCCCAGGGGTGAAACGTGTGAGGGCAAAAGCTGAGAGTTAGGTAGACCTTCTTTTTGTTGAAATAAAATGTTTTTGTTGAGTTAAGGGCCACTTTTTCAGTTAACTGCTGGCCTGTTTTTCAGTACCTACTACTTTCTTCTTCAACTTCTATCTTGTTTCATGAACTTGTTTCTCACCTTACCGTTTTTATGCCCCTTCTGCATAGATTCCGCGTTCCCTTATCTCCGTACTAAATGGTGCCTTCCGCTCTTCGTAACACTGCCTTTTTTAGCGGTTAGGGTGATTTAAACCAAAATCTAATCTAATCTTCCATCTCCCACACGAAATTCTTCCCCCCTGAGGGAGGGACATGCGATAGGCAATAGGTTTAGATTTGTTCGTCCTTTAGCGTTGGGACTGGCGCCCTAATGGGCGATACTGTTAAGTTACCTCAGCTATTAATAAATCTTCGGGAATTCTGTCTTTTGTTTGCTTTGCTTATTTCAGTTTTCATGCCTTCTCGTTGTCTCTTATCTTTGCTTCCTCTTCCTTCCTATTTTGCTATTTAAATGAGCAGGGTATCCTGTGTGGGAACACATCTCGTGCATGGATTCTCAGTTTATTTCAGTTCATACTAAATGATCTTTCAAATTCATTCTCTTTGGATCGCATTTGTTGTGGTTAAGGACCATCATAAACTAATATATAAAATAATGAAAATGAGAATAGAAGTGAGCAATTTTCATTTAATATTGAAGACTTAATTTTTTAATGATAATATGTTTTTTTTAATTTCAATGTGAGCTCTTTTAGTGCCTGTTATTCATCTCTTTTAAAATGCTAGTGTCTCGGTACAGCGGACGTAGAGCGCTTATTCGAATTTTGAGGAGCGGTGGATGAAATGTGCGCTATAGAAACGAGGTCTTCGACAATAGTGAAATCCTGCAAAATTTCCCAGATCTACAAAGCCTATCATGCTTGAGCATTAACCGTTACTGAAATACATTTTGTTGTAATATTTCTTAACATTACTGACTAATCCTAAAAATCTTTTGGAAAAATATCGATTATTTACTATATGCAGTTGAATTCGTGATGTCGTGAGCCGCGGCAGATCTGTGGGCGAAGTTTTTTTGTGAGTTGAAATTGAAATGAAACTCATTTCCACATTACCAAATGAAATGTGTTGATGAATTTGCGATTTTTCCTCTTAGTATCCGTTAAATTCCTGCATGCGAACGTCTTGATTCCATTGTAACTTTTTCAGCATTTTCTTGGCTTACCTGGTTTAAATAGCAATTTCAATCATCATCTGAGATATGCGTTTTCTATTCGAATGCATAGAATGGCAGTTTTATCAAATTGGTACCCTGTCAAACGTGGTGATTTTTATTATACAAACCACCATTACCAAACCACCGTTTGGTAAGGTCTTATTTATAAATCGTGTTCCTATAAGGAATTAGCGACGTTCTAATTCAATCTAAATTATAAGATTCACATTAGGTCACGACGAAACACAACTCAAGATACCTTTGCCTCGGGATATTCACAACGGAGGCGTTCAAGGCTCAAGAGTTTCATTGCACTCGCACTAGAAGACATAAGAAACACAGCCCTAAATTAGCGATAGCTGGTAGCCAAAATTTGCATGCGTGAAGGCCGTTGGGCCTCGCTCCTTCAATAACGATGCAAGCATTAGAGCGTTAATAGCTTTTATGAGTTTGCAATCGTGTTGTATAGGCCATTCTGTTACTACTGTTGGCATGATAAATTGTTATGGCAATTTTGCCTTTAACCTCGTATTGGTTTCTTCTACTTCTGCTCTGGTCATTTGCGATTGGCGAGCCGGCGAGAGCCTGTAATTGGAATTATTTTATTGCGATGGAGGCTTGCAGTTCCGTCATTGCAGCTGCTTAAGTAATCCGTACGGTGCCTGTTTTACAATGGTGTCTAAATTATGACGTCTGTTTTAATTTCATTGTGATTTTACGGTTCAATTTTGGTTCCAAAGTTTAAAAAACGAATGTTTCATGTGCTGAACCACGTGGTGTAAAATACGTGATGTAGTGGTCTAAGTGAAACAGACATGCGGGATATTGGAGGTTGGATAATTTTTGAACTGACGCATAGTTTTTTAACTAACGCATAATTTTTGAATTTACTTATAATTTTTGAACGCATAATTTACGTACAGTGGCACGCAGAGTGATCCGTGGCACACGAAGTAAGCAATAACATTTCAACACTAACGAACTGCAGCGAGTCACACATTTAAAGTCGTTAAATATTTTCTTCCTGTATTTTTTACCTGGTCATGGAAAATATTCGCATTTTTCTTTTAGCTTTCGCATTGCATTCACATAGTTCTCATAAAAAACTCCACAAAATATTCCAGATTGTTTTAACAAAGAGATACCGAAGATGGCTTGGAAGCGGGCTAATGTGGCATTACGGAAACAAGCGCAAGGCATAATATCATATCCCGGGATAAACAAGAGTACTCAAAACCAGAAACTCTAAACTTTCCCATATTAGTGAGTCTTAATAGTTCTCTGGTGTACGTATTTAGCGCGGATGCCAGCCGTTTATTAAACCCCCGGGCTTGGAAGGGGAGGCAAAGGCATCATTAGCATTATAATGATTTTAGAGCGCATAATTCTGTGTGCACGTCTCGGCTTTGGTAGAGCCGCAGACGCGTCGTTATGAATTAGGCAATTTGGGCTTCTTGGAGCTCTTAATCAAGCTTTTTTACGCTCTAATGATATTCCTTCGCCTCCTCAAGTGATTCTGCTCCTCGTGGAGAGTTTCGAGTGCCAGCGCCTGGAAAAGTGCTCATCTCTTTGCTCACGCCCTCTCTCTCTCTCCCCCGTTCTTCCACTCGTGCGGAGAGAAAGACTGGAAAACATGGATTAAAACTCCTGAAATTTTAGGAACGTAATGGTTGATTTTTGAATGAATAAACTGAGGCGAAGTGTTTTGGAATTTAATGTATGGTGAACTGGTAAAAGGCGTCAGCCATTCGATTGATGTGAGTTTGCAATCGTGTAATTTTAAATTTATTTTAAAGTTTTAGGTTGGGATAAAAGTTATTGTCGGAGAAGAGAACCCAGCGCGAGAAAGATATAAGCGGAAAGAGTCGCGGTGGAGACGGTAGCGACTGCTGAGTAGTAAATCGACGTGGAGCATAGGGCTTTCACGAGATGAATACCCTGAGAAAATGTAACTTTTACGAAAAAGTATACAAAAAACCGAAACAAGATCACAACCACTTCTGAACAATATTAAGAACTTAGCAGCCTTCTCGAAGTTTCGTCAGAACTTTGATTCTAGTTTCAAAAAATTACGCTGCAGAAAATTGCCGTCGTGCGTGCCGGTTTTCACCCGAGGATTAGATTGCTTTAAAGGTTAACATGTTACTTTGGAGCTGCCCGCCACCTTCAGCACATTAGGGAGAAAACATGGTATCGTGACTATTTTAATTGCGAAGCTGAGTGTTATCGTTCAGAATTGTCATTTTCATGTCTTCCGCTCATAACTTTCTCCGAAACAGTGTTCTTATCGCCGTAATTAGACATCATATTTTTGAGATATGGCCTTCAGTTGATTGTCTTGGAGAGGATTTTTCATAGTGATCGTAGGGTTATCGTGGACGCTATTTAATGACTTATTCTTCTTATTTCAATCGAAGTCATGGAACGAACTGAGTCAATAAGAGGGCAGATGTGCAAATAAGACCACGTAACAAACTTGTTCATTGCGAGTGGCGCTTATGCGTCAAACGATCCATGCTGTTTAATTGCCATTTTATTTACAGCTGTGAGTGCTGCGACGATTCAATCAATGTCGTATTTGTGTAGTGAAAATGATTGTGTGAAGTATTCAGTAGAAATTTCGCACACTTAAAATGTGCAGAGGGTTTTTTGAGCTGATAACTCATGGTAACGTCTTAGCTGAAAAATCCCATTTCGCAAATAATTTAGAACTTTTAGAATCATTTTAAATTGTGTTATTCATTGGCTATGGGGTTGAAACCTTGATAATAGCTATGGTTGGACCCTAACATTTCTACTTTGAATTACCATGTTCTAAGGCAAGTAATCGTCTGTGAACATTATTGGTTGTAGCCGAAAGTTATTTGGGTATCTTCCATTGTTCTATTTGGCCATACAAAGTAGTGAAACAAAAGATATTTTAAAACTTGAGACCTCTGTGGATGTTTTCTTATTTTTAGATAAGCATTAGAGCATCTTTTAAACGTGAACAGAAGTATCTGTAGGTTCTTCAAAAAAGCTATTCATTTGTGGGATTTGAAAATTCCAAGTTTCTGACTCAGGAATTGGAGCAATAAGTGAGTTAACACAAATTTATCACTAGCGCAGTCATCTGCTGTGAGTCAATAGAGGAGACAAAGTGTAATTTCATGCGAGTGTCAAACGTTGTCAGCATGGCAGGATACGAAATTTGTAATTGATTTCAGTTGACGCACGCTTCATAAAGAATAGGACTCGAAGAAAAATTCAATTTAATATAAATTAAATCATTATTCGTCCGTTCTAGGTTAAGCAAAACCTTAAAAGTTTGTTTCTTTACCATTATTACCTATGCTATGCTATCGCAAATAACACACAAAAAAAAGATTTTTTTTAATGTTAATGCTTAGACTGGGAACGCTCGCCCAATGCAGCTGACAAAGTAGAACTCAATGCTCTGTTATTACCGAAGGAGGTAGGTTGGTTTTCTACGTTTTCAAGACGTTCGCCAAAACTCGTCCTCAACTCAGTGTCTCTTGAGTTACGAGCGCCATTTGCTGCAGCTGAAGAAATAAACTTTCAATATCGCGTGGCAAGAAAATCCTTGTTCGTCTGTGCTGCTCTTGTGTCGGACACGAAATGTTGTGGAGCAGCCTCAACCTAGCAGCCGACGGCTCTTCCTGGGCTGGGAGTGAGAAGACCAAGGACTGTATAGCACCCACTCTTAGTGATTTAATTTATAAAAGTATTGGAGGTTGAATGAACCTATCAGGTCTTGTGTTTTTGTATGGCATCTCTGAACTTGTACTTTTTGAGCATTTGGCCTTTGGAACGAATCGATTACACATCCAACTGAGAGAACGTAGAGGGTTTGATCGTAGGAACTGACGAGCTACAATTCACTATTTCCATTCTTTTACGAGTCTTTACTACGGACCGTCAGGCAGTTCCAAGAGACTGCCTGAACTATGTCTTCTTACTGCGTTTCCACTCATCCCAAATGTCCATCATCCCGTACTTCTCAGAGTGATAAATTCGGTAGTTACTCTGCTTGCATAATAATTCTCTTCATCTGAGTGTTCAAAAGCGGTTTCGACAATGTAATTTCGAGTTTGCCTACTCTGCGTTGGAATGCAGTTTCAAATTAAATGCACAAGCGTCGGCCACGGGAGAAAATTTTACCTAATCCCTCTAAAGGTTGGCGCTGTCCTCTTTTGTGTGACCAGAAACGTCCCTGCGGATTAATTTCGTGTCCTGCCCTGTGTCCGAAGCTGACCATCAAACACACTTTTTCTTCGTTAATAGTTAGTTGATATCCATTAATCTGCCTTGAATTAAATACGGCGCTTTATATTTATAGGGGAGAGAAGCCGTAATGAGTGTCTATCTTATGTGAGTAGTAATCAGATTTTCGGTAATTTACGTTGACCTATGTTTCATTGAATGTCCGAGTTTGTTTTTCAAATAGAAGTTGAATTTTCAATAACGCTCAAAATTTGCTTATGGACGGTCACCTATGTTGTATTGTACTGTTTGTGCTCTTTTTCAATTCCAGCCGCATTCGTAAAATGATCTTTAAAATGAGTTGGAATAATGACCAGCCGGTAGCTGAGCAGAATGATCTGGAGGAAATGATATTCCATCAGCGGTTACTGTGAACATTTTTGTCTTTAAAATGACGTAGTACGTTCAAAGTATTGCTGTATCTGATGCTTTCAGTTATACATAAAGTTATCTGCATTGCAGGTCTTGTAATTTTAATGAAAAATAAATAATTGACCCCACATTGGAATTATGTGATTCTTTTCTTAGAGTCTGAAGAATGTACTCCAAAATCTGCATACATTGTGTCTCTGTTAGGAATGAGCTTTTGCTAGATAAGTAAGAAAGTAAATATTTTGCATTATAGCTGCCTCCACTGGCAACCGATTGCAATATCACGCAGTCGCAAAGTTTTGACAATTTGTGCAGTTGAGCTGTCGGCAAAAATAAGTCGAAAATGTCATATCAAAACAAAACTCGTTTTCCTTCTTAAAAAAGAAGGAGCGAGGAAGATTTGTTATGTTGAAACTCATTGGTGGCGAGCGTGCTCTTTTTCAAAGCTAATCAGTCGTCGTATGGAATTGGAATGCGTTATTTGCGCTTTGGGGATTTCACTTCAGTAGATCGTTCGATTACTAATCGTTTCATCTCCGACTCGGGACACGAATCGCTAATTCAACACGAAAACTTTTCAGTATCGTTTTTTTCTTTTTAATTTTTTTATCATTTGTGTGGAATAATGGAACTGGTTTTGTAAACTACCTCTCGCAATATATAGAGCAGAAAACGTAGGATGTCTGTACACTGCTATTCAAACTTTGAAAATAGCAGTACTGCTATCTGTCCTCAAACGACAAATTGAGCTTTGTTTACGGCTAATGAATTTCTTCTTACCGAAATGCTTTTTACAGTAGCTTGGCAAATTCTTCTTTAACTCTTTATTCATTTTGGGAAATGGGAATTCATCGTTTGTGAGGAAAAATGTTTAGTAGTAGGTTCATTTTTAGTGTGGCACATTTTCAATCCAGTAAACGTTTTGAAACTATATTCAGTACAAATCTCTTTACTGACTTTAGCAGTGCTTAAATTATTATCAGATATTAACAAAATATGCTCAACAAACTTTGATACGATAAGTTAACTTGACCGGGAAGAAATTACTTGTCTCCATTGTAGTTGCTTCTACGGCTTATTATTTATCTAATTAATCAAATAATATACAGGTTCGCACGCTCTATCTTCCGCTGCGACCACCCTTTGAGTGACCGAACTCAATGAGAAGCTCCTCCAACACTCACCTCGTTTACCTGTCGTGTTGGCATTCCCTCGTGAGTGTGTCCGCTCTCACTTGGTGGTCACACTGAAGGTTATTGCTACCCTTGTGCCAGAAGCTTGTCTGCAGCGTGTCAACGCATGCAGCTCACTCCGTTTTTATTACGTAAATTGTGTCTTGTCGATGGGATCTCTATACTTCACCTCAACTCAGCAGCTTGGACAGGTGTCTCAGATCTTGTTATTGGTTTCGAGAACAAGCGTATTTTAGTGAATATAGCTCCGCTAATTCTTGGATCGCTTCATTTATGTGTGATCTGGCTTTCTCGTTGCACTGCAAATTGAATGGCCTGCGTGAGATTAGGAAAGCTTTGATCTCATTGTCTCACTGACGCGGAAATTGCATCAAGACAATTCTTCGGGACGCGTATTTGACGGAGACGGTTCACCGGTGGTCGAGTATGAGAAGAAATTTATCAGCCTGATAGTGACAGCAACTACCACAAAACCCTGCATATCACAGAACACAATGAATTTGTGTGTCATAACTTGAATTCAAGTGTTCTGCTCGACAGCAGGAATTTCTGTTTCTCAGTACCTGACATAGTCGGACCTGAATTATTCAACTAAAAACTGCAAGTTTAAAGGCAAAGAGCACCTCTTGTCTAAGTGGGCTGTCATTGCTGAAACTACATTGCCTCTCACGTCTAGCTTTAAGTAGACATCTAGCACACCGTAAAATTGTCATCCGTCAATTCAACACAATCGCACTTGTTAATTGAGGAGAACACAGGAAAATTTAAATGGAAGCATTTGTAGTAATTTATTTGGCTCGTATGTGCATAGGAGACCTTGCTTGTGGAATTTTATCTCCTTACAAAGGGCGAGATTTTTGTTGTATTCGAATCGCGTTACGTATTTAGCTCATGTGCCTGACATTGGTCCGAGCGTCATCGTTTTTTTTTTCAAACTTAAAAGGTCGAGCGTTGTTTGCACGAATGGCGCTCTTGATTGAGCTGTCTTTGGAATTTTGCGTCCTGCGTTGCGTTAAAACTACAAATTCAAAAGCAGTTTTTCAATCGGATTTTGATTGTGCACGGGGTGTTTCACGAGCTTTGTGTGTTATTGGCTTGACTTCGTGTCGCCTCTTGGGGACACCCTTAGGTTACCTCAGCTTTATATGTGTAAGCCTGCGGGACTTACATCTTTTGCGCCGACTTTGCTTCTTTCAATTTTCCTGCCTTCTGGGCTATCTGTTCTTTCTCTTCCTTTTTAACTTGTTATTTTTATTCGAAGAGTATCCTGTGTGGGAACACACCTTGTGCATATATTCCCTGTTTCCTACAATCCATACTGCGGGGTTCCTTTTCTTCGCTCTGATGAGATAGCATTTGTTGTGGCTAAAGGGTCTTGAATTACAATATTGATTACAATTGGTTTAGTATTATTTACATCAGGCATATATTTCATGGTCACAACAACGGGTTGTAGTATTTTCATCGTATTCTACTTCATTATAATTTTCATGGTTTGAAGTTTATCTTTCAATATATGTTTTCAAATTTTTACCATTCTGCTATTTTATTCGATAGTTCACTTTAGCAAAAGTTATTATAGGTAATAACGCAATAACTATGTAAAACAATATCTATGAGATATTTGATGTTTTTTCCTGTTTTGATACTCGTTTACGGTTTTCAAAGTTAAATTGCTCAAAAAAATTTTCAGTAAAACTAACGTATTCATATCACTTCTTCGAGTTTATCTGCAGGAAGTTCTTAGGACTCGAGCTGAAAGTTAGGTTGACTTTTTTTCTGTGTAGGATAGGTTTGGTTTCGTTTTGTTGCGGACCATCTTTTACGGTTCATTGCTGTCCTATTTTTCACCACCTGTTTCTTTCTTCTTCTTAAAAAAGAAGACCTGTCACCACCTGTTTCTTTTGCTTATTTCATAGACTTTTAAGTCTGGCTATTACCATGCGCAGGTCGTGGGGACACCGTATGCAGAGATTTGCCGTTCCCTCAATGATTCACAAAATGGTGCCTTCCTCCTTCCAGTCTTTCGGACAAATTTGTTGTTGTTAGAGAGGTTTGAACTAACTTTTATCTAACCTAACCTTCATGTTCTGATATGTCATCAAAACTTACTGAGTTATGTGGGCGGTTTATTTTTTACTGGAAATAATGAAAGAATGGGCATCACTCCGGTGTTGTTGACTAAGAAATTATGCTGACTCACATATATTCAAGTCTGCTTGATATGAAATATTTTTTTGTAGTAAAGTAACAAATTTATTCGTAACGGTAAAAACCTTTTTCTTCCGAGTTTCCTTTACTGTTGGGTTTGACATTTATAAGAGTGACTCCACGCGCAGCCGGTATTTTAATATTCATCTTGCATATTGCAGCAATCCATTGTGCTGCTCAAGACACCAGAATAGTTTCAGGCAAGCGCTCGATGACAGCCTTCTGAAAGGACGTTTTTCTCATTCCGTGCGTCGTTGTGATGTGTTGAAGTTAAATAATTTCTCTGGTTTGTTCTCATCGTTTTAACAGAGAGTCGTCTCGTTTGTTTACAAATATCTAATTAAAAAGTGCACTGGTTTGTTTTCATCGTTGAGACTGAGAGTCGTCTTGTTTATTTACAAATTTCAAATTCGGTTCTTTAGTAGAGATTATTAAACGTTTGAGTTCCAATAAACCAAAGTTATGAGTGAAATTCCTGTGACTCAGATCAAAGTTAACGAATTCTATTTCTCAAATTTGCGTCAAAGGCCTCCTTGTCTTTTTCTTAATCGATTACTTCTTTTTTACATTGTCACACTAAATCTAATAATTTTATTCTCTTGATAAACGGGAGAACTAATGCATCAAAAAACCTGGAATTCATGCTCAGAACTGATCTTCGCCGCAATTATAGAAGCTCAATTTCGAACCGACGCAGACTTCTGCGTCTGATAGAAGCATGAAAAAAAGAACAGAGAACTTCCTTTCTCTTGCTTCAGAATTCATGTTTAACTCAGCTTGCCTATTTCTCCATTTTACACTTGACCGACCCACAGCAGCTCACTGGGTTTGTTAACAATTCATTGATGCTGTGACTCGGAGTTCCAACCTTCCGTGTCTAAAGTTGCGATATCGAAATCGAATCTTCTCTGCAAATATCTTTTAATTTTCTGTCATCTTCTCCTATGATTCAGGTTTACAATTTATCAAGCGTTGCTCTGCGTCATTGTTATACTTTTGCCGTTCAGGCACTGGCACGCATTCTGAAACGTTTAAAAGAGTTAAAACACCTTGAACCTTTCTTATCAAACTCCGTTAACTTCTAACTTGAGCTTGCTGTGTTTTAACAAAGCTTTTCAAATATTCGATAGCCGACCTTATATTCCGGGCAGCAGAGCCACCTAAACATTGTTTGTCTTCTTTCAGCGTACATCTGGGTGATTAACAACTGTCCCATATTTTTGCGCAGCCTGAAATAAAACTCACTCGCACGTGCGCTGGTTTCCGTGTGAGATCTTCTCCCTGCGTCTGTCTCATCAATTTTTCCTGTCATTTCGTTTTCCCTCAGTGACTGCTTAGGGCTTCTAAATCTTGCTATGAATTTGCAGTAAGGTAGCCGAAACTCCGATTTAAGTGCTTATTTCAGCATCATCTCGAGCAGGGTATCAAGTGTGTCAACTCCTTGATAGTCTCTAGCCAGAGCCATAATGCTGCTCTTTGCTTCGATTACTGCAGTAGGCAGCGTGTCGCAAGAGCGTCACCTGTTTATCAGAGGCTGTCAGCGGAAACTTGCTGGCCCGGTTCGGGGTTTTAACGAGTTTTGAGCTGCCGAGCAAGAAATGGCCCAACTTTTATCTGTTTACTTTACCGCTGCTTTCGGTTACGTTAGGCAGCTGCTCTGCAGCAGCTGCCGTTGCTCCTGCTCTGATATTTATCTGCTTGTTAGGGGTGCTGGCTTCTAGGGCCCATGCATGGCAAATCATCCATTAGCCACTGTGAAAATGGCTGCGCAATCTTCATCACGTGCCATTTTACGACCGTAAATGTCGCTTTTGAAATGTCAGGTTTCTCTTATTGACCGAGTTGTGTTTTTATTGCGTGTAAGTTCTTCGGTCACTGCTGCTATGAATCAATTTTAAAATGTTTCTCACTATAGCTACTTCATAAATGTTTTTAACGTTAGTTATAGTTTATTTCCTTTTATGATCCATTTATTGTTAGTTTGGCATTTAATTTTGTTTCCACTGGGTTCATCTCTGCTTAAATTTCTTGTAAAAAATTCTACTCGTTTTAGCTCTCTCAATACCCTTCTCAGAGGAATGCAACTATCGTATCTATTGAAATTAACACTGCCAGGAGGAAGTTATGAGGTCCTGAACTAAAAACTAGGTATATCTTCATTTCGCGTTGAATTGGAAAAGGGTATTTTTAGTTACGGACCACCTTGAGTCGCTGCTCAACTTTTTTCTGTATCTGTGCCTTTTTTTTCATCTTTTACCTTGTTTCATAAATTTCTTTTAATGTTGCTGTTTCTATGTGCAGGGTGTGACCACGCGTCTTTTGCATGTATTTCCCGTATCCTAAATAACACAGTAAACGGTGCCTTTCTTTTTCGCCTCTTGAGAACTCATTTGTTGTAGAAAGGAAAGCTTAAACTCGCTTCTAATCTAATTTTTACTCCACACATGCGACATGTTTTGATTTTTTCATAATTCATTAAGATCGTGTTAGTTTTCAGATCAATGGATGGGTTTTTTTTGCTCGGTTTTAATCCTCCGTCTGGCGAGCGCGTGTCATCACTTCCAAGTTGAAAAAAAATCGTTGTTGGACGCTTTTACAATAATTTTCATTTTCATAGTGTAAGGTTTGTTCCCTCTTTTCTGTACATTATCGGACGAACTTCATAATGGCATGCATTTTCTGCTCGAAATCCAACTTATTAGCTCAGTAATATAGTGTAAAAATGATAGCGGAACTGTCGTGATCCTCTTCTCTGTCAGCATTTCGTTGTGAATTACGTGGATCGTCCGCTGAGATGTTCAATTTAGATTGCAATTGTCGTGATATGTGGAGTACATCACTTTCATTTATTTTAACAATAAGGCGTGACTTATGTCCTCGCAATGATTTTAATTAACAGGGAGCGACTGCTCCTGCTGCCACCACCCTTTGAATAAGGGAAATTGAATGATCATATTATCAAAATGAATAGACTGATAATAGGTAACGCTTTTCCATGCCTTTTATGTCTTCTCTCAACTTTCAGAACACAGGTATTGATACACTTGTAATCAAGATGGAGATTTAATCAATTAAATGCGCATTACAATCCTAATGAATGTTCCTGTTACATAATGGTACTAATACAAGATATCGCTTTCTGTATTGAAATAGACCTACATTGACCTACGACCTGAGGATATAGGTTGTGTTAACAATGCGAAGCCAATTATGAAATGAGAACTCAACTTATAGAGAGAGATGTGAAGTCCCTCTGATGTCGAGATGTGGAATGCCAGCGGCACTCTGGGATGACAGCCAGGCACGCAGGTACATAGAAGCGCCGTTGTAAGTCGGTTATTGGCGCTCAAACACGGAGATAAAATGTCTTTCCCACTGAGACTACGTTTGATTTGTAGCCGGTAGTATTTACTCTATAATGACAAAGAGAAAGTTAGCCAGCGCCCCCATTGGGCGATGGGCAGAGCGGCCCCAAACACACTTGTCGCTTTGATGGTGTACCGGGCTTAACTACCTCGCCTTCCCTTGGCGTCCCTTTTTGCTACGCTCAGCCAACCGCTATGCGATCTCGAAATGAACGATGTTCTATCGAAATATGAAATCACGCTAACGTACATGGAAATATGCCTAATTGAATCAATAACACGTATATGAGTTCCCATGACGAAATACTTACTAAGATATAAGAAATATTCCTATAAATAGAAGAATTACATAATAAGGATAACGTGAATGGTAATAGCTGGCAACCTCGGGCATTCGCTGGTAGAATACGACGTTGTAACATGGTCGGTACGATAGCTGAATCGTGGAGGCTTGCTTCAGATGTCGGCTTCTAGAAGATTCTTGGTAGAATTTGCATGCTTTTCATCTGTAGATAACTCGCGATGGAATATCTCTTCAAATATGATGATCGACGCAGTTCTTCTTGGAGATTCGAAGTGAATACGAGGGCCAGTCGCAACATTCAAGGTAATCCATGGCACAAAAAAATTCTGGACGCTGGATATGACGAAATCATATCAGAACCCAACTTGTCTAAGTCTAGGTATCAATCGTTAGTTGTGTGTTGTCAGTTATTTTCTTGGGTTTACTCTACGTCTTATGCAAACCTCAATTTATACGGATGGAGATAAGCCCCAGTTGCGATACTTCAACATCTGAGACTAATATTTATCCGTACAAGTTAAGCTTCGCATAAAGTGTTATACTCGAGGATGCACTGTATTTCAAAGCTGATTAGTAGCATGGGAGGATTTTACCAATAAGACTTCAGGAGCGGAGATTGTGGCACTGCAGCATGCGGCAACTGCATTACGACCGCGTCTCTTCAAATATTGAAGTGGCGGCACCGTCCTGCTGCTGCCTGCGCTAAATGCTGCGACTCGGCACATCTGCCGCTGACGCTCGTCTACTCCTTTCATCTCAGTTCTTCCCTTAGACTGCAGAGGTTCTCAACCAGGGGTAAATTTACCCCTAGGGGGTAAAAAATTATATAGTCAGGGTTAATTAATTGAAGTAACTGGAAATTTAAAAAATGATTTAGTCATATTTAATTTTGTAATTTGAGAGAGAGAGAATGCGAAGAAAGTGTGTGCGTGTGTTTTGTACGTGGAATTTCTTGAAATGATTTTAATTTATGGATAGGGTTAGGCATGAAAGCAGCTGAAAGAGAAGTTCTAAAAAATACCTAGGAATTTTCTAACGTAGAAAGATGTCGTTTCCAAATCTTTGTGAATTCAAGCCTTGGAACTGCATATGGATATTTTGAAATTAAAAAATCGTTCACACAAACGAATTCTTTATTACATATAATTGAGTTTTAAATTGAGATAATAGAGGTAACTGGCGCACATCTAGTCAATTTCATTTAAAAAACGGAATCCAATGAACAGTTGACGAGTCAGACTTGCAGTCGAAAAAAACAGGAAATCATGAGGGGAAGATTTCTCATGCTTTAAACTCGCAAAACTTTACGCTGCGTTATGCGCTAAATCCCCTTGAGGAAATCTCTAGTCAAACATCTTTCGCGATATTACGGGTCACTATAGCAAGAGCTACAAATCGATAAACATCGTTGGGGGGAAATTCTTTCGAGATTTGCTAAAGAAGAGGATTGCTCCAATAAATAGAGTAGGATTTGCAAAAGTGCATTTGTTCTGGTTCAGAGTTATTGCGATAGAAATATTGACTACTTAAGGGGTTCACATTTTCAGTTCGGTCAATAAATAGTTGTATCGAAAAGGCAATACCATTGTCATCATGCAAAGGATTCTACTAGGAGTAGTTGCTCACTAAATGTTCTAAATACTTTTTTTGTTGAAATGAAATATTTGTATTTTGTTGAGGACCATCTTTTTCGGCTCACTGCAGTCCTTTTTTCCAGCATCTCTGATTTTTGTCTTCAAATTTTATCTTGTTTCTTAACTTCCTTCTCAATTTGTTTCTGTGCACACCGGATCCTGTGCGGAAACACACCTTGTGTATAGATAGTGCGTTCTCTTAACTCCATACCATGTGGTGCTTTCATCCTTCCTCTCTTTGAACATCGTTGTTGTCGTAAAGGAGACAAACCAATTAATAATCAATCAATTCTACACTTGAATAACGTTGAAATGCAATAGTAATAATAATGAATTACTTTAATTCATATCTGAAAAGAGATAGTGCAATCGAGTCAATAACACAACAAATTTTGTTACGAAGAGTGCTCGATGAACTCCGCATTTGTATGAGAATTGCGAGAAAATGTCGTTCACTATTTGATTGAACTGTGCGTGGAGGCGTGTAGTATGTCAATACTCGATTGTGGTGATTGCCTCGCCAATACTGACGTTATTTATGCCACATTAGTTCCTGTGAAAAATACCGCATGACTTACTCGAGCATGTGAGCTACAAGTGACGATCGCTGGTATTTTTTTTAATCGTTTCATAAATTTGAAATGAATACGTTACCATTGCAACACTTTGTGTTAGCTTTATTCGGCACTAGCAATGTAGAAGGTATTGGAAGGATTATTTATGGATTTTTCACCGACGTTCTCACTTGTTGTAGCTTGAATCGAGTAGTTCATTTTCTTTTATTATTTGAAGTTTCTGGCTCTTATTAAGTTCGAAGCTCCTCTGTGAGTTGTCGTTGTTAAATTTGCCACTTTCTGAAAACTCGCGTAGGTAAATGTTGTCACTAAAATTAGGAAGAAGGTAGGTAGTTTTAATCTTTCTTGAACAGTATAAGTGCCTTTGGGTAATTGAACCCGGGAGTAGTTCTGTTCCCGAAATGGTTTCGAAGTGCTCGTTCCTTCGTCGTGCGAGTTTTTCTTGGTCATCTGAATGCAGTTTCAGACCGCTATCGTTGCTGGTGCAACGCATCGCTTGCCTTATGCTTGTGCAAATCTTTTATCGGCAGATCTTTACTACGTCTAATGTGTAAGACTCTCCCATGCGATAAAACTGGCCGTAAGCAGTTGGGGTTTTGGCCATAGTGTTTCATCAGATGAAAGTGCTTTCCGATCGTGCCCCAGTAACGGTATGTGTGTTGCTCATTATACTGCTGTTGACACCGATGCAAGATGGTTTTAAATTATTGCAAGAATCATCAGTCACATATTTTGACACAAGTTCTGGCATCACTAATAATTTTATTCATTAGCGCTGATCAATATAAATGCGGGTCCTTTTAAGCACCAATCAGGGAAATTTAGTGCAATATACCAAAGTTTTGTTGCAGTCAAATGCGAATGACTGCGCCTTGATCAATATAAATTGCTGCAAG
This sequence comes from Platorchestia sp. MABIK, assembly GCA_014220935.1. Taxonomy (NCBI): domain Eukaryota; kingdom Metazoa; phylum Arthropoda; class Malacostraca; order Amphipoda; family Talitridae; genus Platorchestia; species Platorchestia sp. MABIK. The sequence goes on along the minus strand of JACJUY010001036.1, from coordinate 45,807 downwards.
CTTTTATGACATGAACCTATTTTTAATTTACTGTACGTGTACCAATCGCTTAAGTCGGTCTAACTCTCCCTAAAAGAAGTACAACTGTTGTGTCTATGGGAATTAGCGCTCCAATCGGAGGGGAAAGGGAGATGTGAGGTCCCGAGTTGAAGGTTAGGTTGGCTTCTACATTTAACTTTTATCTTTTTTCATAACTTCATTCAATTTTTCTGTGTTTGTGCGCAAGGAATCCAGTGTGGGAACACTTGTGTGTAGGTTTTCTGTTCCCTTAATTCCATTAGAAATGGTGTCTTCCTCTCTTGAAGTAAATTTTCTTGTAGTTAGGGAGGCTTAAATTAACTTTCTATCAAATCGAATTCATCGGTGTTTCTTTTATCAATATCCTGGTCTGAAATTTGCCAACGTGCCTTTACCTTACAATTTTTTAATAGATAACCTAACATCCTTCACTATCTAAGGTAACTTCAGTAATATTAGGTCTGTGAACTATTTTTCTTCCATTTTAGAGGCGTCAGACTCTGAAGCTAAAACCCTGAGAAACATTTTAGAAAAAAGATATGATTTCAAGGATGAAGAACTGTCTCAGTAGAAAATCTATTTCTATTTCTCTGACATGTGTTTACGAGGATCACCGAGCCAATCCGCTACCGAATATTAGATGCAAATAACAATCCGGCTCCTGAGCATTAAAGTTGGAAATGTTAGGGAAGGCCAAAAATCCTCTTCACGCTCATATATTTTCAAATCAATTTTACAAAATCGACTTCTGCAGTTCGAGCTGACAGCAATAGCATCATCTTCAATTATGCGTATGAAAATCCTCTGCAGGTTCTGTTTTATCGTTTCAAGGATGAAGGATGTTCTTGTGCTTGATTTTGGAATCGATTGATTCGTGCGAAAAATGTGTTAATGCATTATTTGTTTTAATGTGTTAAGAAATTATAGAATATATTCAAATCGCTATAGAAATTAACCAATTTCTCTGTTACGTATGCAGGAATAATTAGAGAGTGGGAAAAACAAATAGTTCTAGTAAGATACAGAGTTAGAGGTCTACCTCGTCTTAGCTTATGTGTATCAAGTTGATGATTTAGAATTTGTGCGAGTTGGAACCGTTGTTCTGGATAGAATCTTACATTCTGTTCCTCTGTTGCATCATCACGCTTGACAACTTTGTCCAGCATGACTAAAATTTTTCATAATTAGCTTTGAGCTTTGCTACGTGTATCCAAGGGCGAACACTGAAGGGGGATTGTGCTTCAGCGCAACTTGGGGACTTGGCGCTCGTCAGAGATATTAAAGATACCTGAGCTACTCTAAGGACGATATGCCGATGGTGTCTATCCTTGTCAGTGTACCTTCAGGTAGTAGTGCTCCACAGTGACTGCCCGACTCACCCGCCGCACAATCAGCAACACTTGGTGCAGCTGTCTGTTGTTGGTTTAGATTTTTTGTGAGGTAGGCCGTATATTTCCGTTTTTGCTTCGCTGTCGCTTTTTACTGCGCAACCGACCTCGTGCAAGAGTCTTCGTCTTTTGTTCTTAATCGTCTTTTCGTCTCATTAAGATGTTTACGCCGTTCTTTGCTACCGTAGCGAGCTTTAGATTTGTATGAGTAATTTTTTTATTCTCAGCAGTGCAACTGACTCAGCGCTCTCTGGATTCGAGATGAAATTACAGAAAATGCTGATGTACTAGCAAATATTTGCCACTAAATAAAGTGTTTTTTTTTTTGTGCTTGAAAATTTTATGGTGCCATTAAAGTACGGTCTCGTTTTGCTAATGACTTGGTAAGCTTTAAATGTTGAGTAAGAAAATAAATTGAATGGTATATTGTAATTTTGAACGTATCTGAAATTCATTCTGAAAACCCGACATTACTCCTACTTTGAGGCAATTGTGCTTACTCATACCTTCAGAAGCCATTACTTCAATTTTCAATAAAAACAACAAATCAAGCCTAAACCTTCGCATTGTCTAATGTTAGGGCTTGATTTGTTTGAATGAAACCACAGCTCTTTGGTTTTAATTTTGATGCATGAGTGTATTTTAGTCATTAAACAAAAATTTCCACTGCGACTGAACAAGATTATTCTAAAAATGTTTTTGTGAGGGTAAATCTTGCACTTCAAATCGTACAAAATGTTTCATTTTAAATTTGATGGATGTAATTTTTAAACGTGGTTTTACTCGAGTGAAAAATGGTACTGCAATTTTACTTGGAAATACCCCTACAGCTTTCTCGAGTGCGTGAACAATGCTGTGCTAGGTTACACTTATTCTTTCAACCACTACATCTGGGAAGTCATATTCCATATCGCCACGGTCCCAATTGAGTCAACATCAAAGTCTGAGGATCCTATGGCAATGCGTCAGCCAAATCTTATCATGTGATGCACCGCTGAGCGAGACGACAAAACTCCATTGGAGTTTCTTTTGACTCCTCTTTGATATGGTAGCGAGCGTCTTGACTGGCCGGTGTTGCTCTTCAGCGGGTGCTGCAGCCAGCGCATAGCTGGTCAAACTTACGTTTTTATGCACGGCGGATGAACATTGGCATTGCGTTTTACATTTATCCATACTCTGAATAAAAACATCGTAAAAGAGAATGTGTCGTGTATGTGTCTTACTTCTTTTGTTTAACGTCATGCGTACGTAGTTCATTTGGTATTTTCTTTTTTTACTATGTTTTGCCTCTCGACTGATCTTTTGTTCATTGCATTTTTTTATGGTAGTTTTTATTTGCGTGCATATTTACACTCTGAAGTATTAAAATATAATACTGACGTTTTATTTATAGCTTAGGTTAGAAAAATTACTGATGAATGAACTACTCGAATGGCTGTAAAATTATGTTTTCAGAAGTGCTATGCAATGAAATTGGATATTGGGTTCAAATTGACACTTCTTGAAAGTGAGAGGTGAGGTATAAATTCTTAAATGCCTAATTGTAGCAGAGGCAGTTTATTTCATTCCTCTACTGAATTTGTGGACTGCTCCTCAAGTGTTCCAAGTGTTTGGTACATTCTGGAGTGCCGGGTTCATGGGGCGAGCGCTGGTCAATGGCCGCGATGCTTTCGAAGTGGCCTTACGGGCTCTCGAGGGCCTTAACGATGCTCACTCTATTGGCCGTCTTTGGCTGCACTCGTTCACTTCAGAGATACCGAAGCACATTACTCTAGTCCAGGACTTGGAGGCATCACGCGCTCTCCAGCTTTCCGGCACGAGCTGGTCTGTCAAGCATATCAAGCAGAGCCCGTTGACTTCATTTCGTTTGGCCGTAGCTTGACTAATGGAAGATTTGCCGTTAAAATTTTACTGAGAGTGAAATGAAACTCTAGAATTGTCGTCCATGTTTTGCGAAGAAATATTCATTCAAGATAATGAGACGAATTGGTCACTTAGAATCTAGACGTTGACCATTTTTTCCCGGTTTAGCACCTATGGAACTCTGTTATTTGTACCAGTGTAACGATTCGTCTCGGAAAAAGATTGTCTACTTTAATTGCCACCATGCCTGCTTTAAATTCCAGCGGACTATTTACTACGAAATGGGTTTAACTGACGTAATGTGTAACTTTCTATCATTTCAGTATTTTGTTTTTCACGTGGCTGTGTTTGTGTTCCAGGCGAAGCTGGAAACGAAAGCACTGAAGGCGAAGAGGCCAGGCTTCTCGGAGGAGCGATACAACGAGACCAGCTACTTCATTGAGAACGGTCAGTAGGGAGTGCACACGAGCAGTTCGCACGGGACAATGGAAGGCGGAGGGAAACTTGGAGTAGACGTGGGCGGAGAATTGGAGACCATTGAACAGAATACGTGGAAGACTCTGGGCAATCTAGAAAGAACTTCTCATGAAGTAGATCTATGTGTTCGTTAAAGTGGATTGTTCTTCATACGAGATTAAAGTGAACCCTTGAGTTCGATATCGCGCTCATGTCCTGAACCTCGACGAAGATTTGATGCCGTGGCAAAATGCAAGCATTTTGAGTCTGAATGGCCTACTCAATGTGCTGAGTAGAGAATTATTCAAAGAAGAGGTAACCCTTAGAATTTTGTTCTGAGAAAAGCTGACTCGAGTAACATTTGGAAGATATTTTGGTAGCTTGAGCTGACATTCTTGAAATACATTTTACCTCAGGCGTGTGGTGAGGTCATAGGAAATATCAAGCGATATTTCAAGTCAAGCGATAGGCTATAAAGAGCTCTGTCTTATTAGTGCGAAACTCGAGCGTAGCATTTGAGAGATGTGCTTTGCCCTCTAGAAATCCGTGGAAACTCATTGAAGAGTCTGAAACGAATTATAGGAGCGTAGAAAATCAATTGTGGAACTTGGCGAGGCAGTTTAGTAAGATGAACGGTCGCAGAGTTCGAGGCTTTTTCCTAGAGAAAGCCCGATTAAAATTGACGGAGGGTTATTAGCGAGACCGGAAAAAGTAGTTGTGGTTGAGGGGAGGGCGGTGTGTGTGGGGGCGTGATGTGGAAGAGTGATGAAGGCAATTAAGAGGGCTCGATATAATCAAATGGCGGACTGACTTCGACGCAAAAATTTACCTCTGGCAATGGCTTAAAATATTGACGTGTTTGGGGACTACATTAATGGAAAACTGTTATCAACTGTTATCAAAACTGTGATGATTTTAGTTAGATTTTTATTTTCTCAATACCTTTTCCGTTTCAATTTCTGCCTTAAATTTTTTAGACTGGTAGTCAGAATACAGAAGACTGACGAGAGCGACGCCAACATTTCGAATGATTCTATTAATTATACTTTACTCCTATGGTTCATCTCATTCAAGAATCCTAAGCGACTGAAGGTGAAACAATTATAAGAAGCGCCAATTCAAGAAAAAAGAGCGCGAACAGATCGACGTTGGTTGATTTAGGTGCGACGTCAATTTGGTCGTAATGACCTCGCATGAATCGAATTTTATTCTCTTACTTTTGTTTGTGGCCTGCTGTCGGCTACCCTCCCATAGGGAGAAGACGCCTGGTATATGTATGTATGTATGCTTTTGTTTAGCGAAACCAGATGCTTGTTGCTGTAACATTAGCCGGTAATGAAAGGGTTCTTCCCAACACACGAGAAGAAATTTGCCTGGAACTCCACGGAATATGATTCATTGATTTCGTTTACAATGTCGAATGTCACTGGGATGTGGAATCGCGAGAAAAAGTTATTCCCACACCTATGAGGGCGTTTAAATTCCATTGCATGAGTGAAATTTGAACTATTGAATTGTAAACTCTGGAGTGGTTTTAGATGTTCCGTCTGGCAATGCTTTGCCACCGCAACACAGCATTTTGAATGAGCCATCAGTCTCTTTCTAGACTTGTCCGAAAATTTCCGAGTTGCTTGAATTTTTAAAGTTTGATTGGAAATGCATAATTTTTATCTTCGCAAATTTCAAAGACTTAACGAATTTGAAGAATAACATAACTGTATAACTAACCCACAAAATTTTTTAGAATGTTTCCACGAGAAGAATTATGTATTAATCCTTCATTGAATAATATTCACAAGTTCATGCTAGCTTTATAAGAATGGAAAGTCTCTGGAACTGATAAAAATTGGGCTGAGGTTTTAGCATATTCGTTGTGTCGAGGGACAATTTATGTATATTTTCCTGTAAATTCATCTCGGCCTTAAGTGTCTGGCCGCCGCCGCTCCTTCGCCGCCTCTGGACGCTTTCAATTTGGGCGAGTAATTTAAACCCGGCTTTTGCATCTCTGTTCACTTTAAATGCAAAAGTTGCAGCACGAGTAAATCTAAGTGCTTTTAGGATAGACTGTCTTATCTCGGTCAAGTTCATGTGATGCTACAAGCACGTTTTCAATATGCCGTAGTTTGGCTTGATGATTGCACCCACCGAGTTCTCGAAGAGGAAGGATGTTTTATCCTCTCTCAGTTTAGTTTCACTTTGTAACTGCTGGGTGGTAATCCGCAGAAAAATTTTACGATTTCTAAAGTGTCTGTTAATCCTTATTATTTTAAAGTATGTTTTCATTAGTCAAACGTTACTCCTTTATTCCTACTGATAATTTCAATTTTTTAGTGACTGATGAACAGTTTTTTAAGAGGTAAAAGCGAGTTTAAATTATTAGTGGTTTCTTCGGTCAACCTTTGCTTTGTTAGAGATTTTTACACGACTGACTTTGAAAAATGTAGCTTAACATCAGAGGGCTGAATATTGCGAAGAATGATTTGAAAATCGTTACATTTTCCTCGACTAAGATGTGTTACGGAATTTTTTTGAGACAATTTTCATATTTCAAAATTAATTCAATACTCATTTCATTCTACATTGTACACTCTTGCTAATAATTCAATCTGAATTATATGATAACCGTGTTGTTACAACTGAAGAAGTGACAAGGTTCGTTGTGTTCTTTCCTCGTGATTAAATGTGCCTACGTGTAGGCTTCTCTACGCTTCGTATAAAAATGACAGTATCATGCCTTGCTTGGTCTGTTCTCTCCGTCGTTCAATTTCAAATTCTTTTCTAGCCAGTCCACCGCTACATCACAGCCGTATTTTGTTGAGAAAGCGGGCTATATTATTTTCCAGCATTCTTGCCCAGGTCATTAGTTTTAGACGCCATTTATTTCTCAGCCCAAGTTGGCAGTTGGCTTATAATGGAGCGGTGAAGTTGCTCTCGACTGTGAAGTGGTTCAATTGTGAAGCGAGAGCGGCCTCCAGAGATCAAGATCTGTCTGGGATCTCAACGACTAGAGAGAGAAAAACTTAAAAAACAAAGAAGCCAAATTCAGTTTTCCGTGCTAACCAAACGTGTTGTCTTGAGTGTGATACGAGCGAGCGTTCATCCTTGTTGCAGTTTGCTTTCTATTTTTTCTTTAAAGATTCATGTAAATTATTTCCGGTGCTTGTTTATCAACTAGTTTTAAGGAATATTGTGAAAGATGTGTTCGCTGTTTCAGGCCTACGGAAGGTGTACCCGTACTACTTCACCTTCACCACCTTCACCAAAGGTCGATGGGTCGGCGAAAAGATACTGGATGTCTTCGCTAAGGAATTCAGAGCGCACCCTGCTGAAGAATATGTGAGTCGCTATTTTTAATTTCTTTGATGCTGTGCTTGTACCCCATCTCATGTGATCCATTTAGTACAACTTGATAATACATTCTCATTTTTTGCTTCCTTCTTAGCACACGGAATGATAGCCACCTACGTTCTTCAGCAATAAACACATGTTTAAACGATATTGAAAATTTGTCACATGGGCTTTGGTTTTCTGATGTTACGTATTCATTTTTTAATTTTATTCACATTGTGTCAATATTGCCGTAAATTATTATTTCCCCTTGTTTAAGAAATGCAAGTTGACCAGAATAATGTGCAATGTTTAAGCAATTGTTGAATTCACAGGAATTAAATACTTGACACTAAAATTTTCTGATGTTTTTAAAATTGATTCGTTTTTCAAGAACCAGTTGAGCTCAGATGTCTTTTGTGTTGTTGGTTCTTGAATTTTATGATTTATATCTTTTCAAGCTTTCATTTTACACTGTTATACTTAAATTTAGTTATTATTTTGATCATTAAAAAAGTACAAAATTTATTTCCGATATTTAAAGTGACGATGGAGAGTAATGAGAAACGTAACATTTGTAATTGCCATACGATTTTAAGCTTTCAGTCTTGCCTTTTTTACTCGTACAAAGATTAAGGGAAGATACCAGTTTTACTAGGATATACAAAATATGCCTAATATTATTTCCTCAGCTTCAATGTCAATGCCTATTCTCAATGGAATGAGGGTTATTTAATGCAAGTAATTCTATATCGAAATATTCCCGTACTTCTTTTAAATAATAAGTATCACTGCTACGAAGCTTACCGCCTCACTACGTTGCCAGGAACATTACATCAAGAGGAAATTTAGTGCAATACATTCTGTATGGAAATATTCCCGTACTTCTTTTAAATAACAAGTATCACTGCTACAACGTTTACGTTGCCAGGAACGCTGCATCAAGAGCGGCACGCTGACCGTCAACTACGAGAGGGTGGATACTGACTGCCGTCTCAAGCACAACGATTTGCTCGCCAATATTGTCCATAGGTGAGCTGTCGTATCTTGTAGCTAGCCGTTTTGTTTTTAGGAAATACTCAAAAGTTCAGCGACGATTTATTTTAAGGCATCCCCTTGTGGTGAGTAGAATCTGGAAGCGGTTTCGGTCTCTCAGATTTATTTGGAGCAGCTCTGGCTCTGACCGGAGAGATTTTTTTTCTTCTGTCATCGAATTTCAGCCCATTCTAAAATGTATTTGATTGTCGAGCAAGTACGAGTATAACATGATAGAGTTCAAGGGGACATTCTTATGCGCTAAAATTGTTTGAAAATGGGCCTGTTTTTTCTTTGAGTGAAATATCCTACGACGACAATTCAATTTTTAAAACTTTTCACAAATTTAGTTGAAAAAGGAGAATAACTGGTCATCCTGGTCATTAATTTCACTGCAGTTATTGAATCCATCAGTTTTGTCTCATTCTCGTATCTGGACGTAATCTTGCACAATTGCCTATGTTTCTATTTCACGACTATTACAAATATTCCTGAAATATGCAAACCATTGGCGCTGCGTGCGCAATTCTCTCAGTCTAGTATAAATCAAAATCAAAGAGGTGAGTGCAAGAAAAATTAGGGGCCTTCCTTCATCTTGATCGGTCGTGCTTAGTTCTTCATTCAAATTTTTATTGAGTAGATTTTTCTGTTCACTGATGAAACTACCAAGTGTCAGCTGTGCTCTTCTCTCCTCATGAATGCGGGCGGAGATTTATTTAGTGGTTGATATTTGTTATGAACCCGAATCCTGTTGTGACTGCAGTGTTGACCGCTCTTTTCAACCGAACAGTTGTGGTTTCCGTGCAATTTCCTGCTCATTTAATTCACCTCCATTCAAGAACATGGTCTTTGATGAACTCAACCTGCCTGAAAAGACGGGGCTGTTTCGTTATCCCTTGTTACCTCGTCTGCCAGATTTTTCTCGCAATTTGAGCCATGCCTAATTTTACTGCTTTTTTTTGTTTCGTTTGATTGTTGTGCTCGGAATGGAATTTAGTACAGACTACAATGATTCGTGGCACTGTTCAGTCCTTAGGTATTGTGTGATAACATAATTTTATTTAAGAGAGAGCTTCATCTACTAGTGATAAAACCAAATCTTACTTGCAAGGATTTTTTATCCTATATAGGAAACTTAAGGAACAAAATCTGCGAAAAAAAAAATTTCTTTCATGGTTTGGAAATCTTTCAAAATTTATTTCCAGCCTTGACTCATTGTATACTAAATTCTCACATTTTATTATATCAATTAACGGGGTGGTTCAAGCAGAAAATTTTTTGAAATCTTAGTAAATTAATCTTCGTGGCGTGAAGGTAGAGCTTTAAACTTCAGACATGAAAGCCTCACGTTCGAATCTAGTTTCTACTGCTGCACGGTATTTCATATGCAGTAGCAGCTCCTCTGGTGATTGTAGCACGGAGAAGACGAGTTGATGAGGTAGCAAGGGAAACGCTTCTACTTTACGAGCTTGCACTTTAATTCTTGCCCCTTTGGTTGACAGGCTGAAGAGCCGTTGTAATTAAAATAAAATTCTAAAAATTGAGCAATTAATGAAGATGTTTAATCTGACATCAACCTCTCATGCGTGTTTTCTCCCTAAATCAGACGGTCATTAGCGTAAGTGAAATGGAGGTGTCCAAATTGATCAATATGTTTGGTTAACTTTTACCAAGAAGTAACTTACTTTGCCGATGCTAATAAACCTCTTTCGTGACCAGTTTTTATTCATTACACATTTTGATTTAATCGTGTTGTTCTGGTTTGTCTTTATTGTGTGGAGATAAGGACGTTTGACCTCCGACCAAATAAGAAGAACCCTCTGTGCTATGGTAAGTTAAGGAGCGTCACGTATTTGCCTGGGTCATTTTAATATGTAGTGACATCCTCATGTGACTCCTATGTATGGTAGCCCAGCACTTGTGTATTTTCTCCCCATTGTTTGTTGTCGTTAAAAATTCAAGCTTATGTGTCTTGGTGAACTGCTTTTTCACCATTTTTTTTATCCTGAGATATCGGTCTCAATGACTCTATTTTCATGTCACTCGCATAGGTCAGTCTGCCTAGGAAGGCCTCACTCACCATGTTGGGCCGGTGTAATTTGACCCTCTCCACCATGTTGGGTCTGTGTAATTTGGCCCCATCCACCATGTTGGGTCTGTGTATTTTGGCCCATTTACCTTCTTGGTCCTAGGTCTGTAAGCCCCATTTTTCATATCGGGTTGCTGTATTTTGGCCGGCCCGCAATGTCGGGTTTCAATAACGCCACTCATTGAAGCAACCCTCGTGACGGTGTGAGCTGTGATGTTGCAGGCATGAGGTACCCGTCACGGCTGCCAGCATACCTCTCATTTACACGGATGAGGACACTGTCGTGGTGGATAAACCTGCCTCAATACCTGTAAGTCCTTCGCTAACACTCTTGAACCCCTCCCTGTACCGCTCTTCTTGCGTCTCACGACGACCAACTTCACTCTGGTTTCCCCCTCTGGCTCACTCCCTCTTGTGCATCTCGATCCGACCTACTCCTGCTTGACCGATATACTCTACATTATGTATCTTCCTGACAGAAACTAGCCTCTGCTCCCGCTCCCCCAGATATATTTCGTTCCATCCTCCTAATTATTCATTCCCTGCTACTATGTCTCAATCATTTATCCGAATCACTTCTTTGTACTGTGTTTTCATTTTCGATGTCTACTTCACCACTCTTGACGTGTACACGCCTTTTCGGTATAAATTGTTAAGTTCCACCTCTCCCTCCATCGTCCTCATAGATATTATGTATGTGGCCGCTCCCAATTTCGTCCTGGTAGATTTTCAAGACCAATTTTTCTTGTATATGTAACCACGCCTTCCAATTCTACTGTCATGCCTCCCTTCTTTTGGTATACATACACATGCCTCCTCACGGCCTGCTCTCGATGTCCCGCCATTGCTATGCGTGTTCGCTCCTCTGTGCTCCCACATTTTGTCCTTATCTCAGCCCTGCAGTCCATCCCCTTGCCCACTTCGCTGCTCGTGCTTTACCGCTCCAGCACGCTTAGGCCTTCGGTGTCTCCACGTCGGCTCTTAAGACTCCTCGACACGATGTTCAATGCCCCCTTCCCACCCACCCACTCGCCCGCCCGCCCCGCCCTCCCCCCCATTTTTTCCGGGGACTATTTTGCTCCTCAGTTTTATCGCTAATCGAAAAAAAATGTTTCGGAATTTAAATGCATTCGATTCGTGTTATCCCTCCCATTTCTCCGATCGTGGGAAAGCCGGTGTTTTTCCCTTCCCTGTTTTATCATTTTATAATTTATTAGTTTCGCGTACTTACCCTCGTAAAAGTTCATTGGTCCGTATGTCGTCCACTTCTGAAAACCAGCTAATTTGATTAAAATACCTGACAACTTGTCTGCTGAAGTTGCAGCGTCGTGCCAGCTCTACGAAGGTAGCGATCGCATCCCTTCACCTCGGACGTTGTCCAAGACTTGGAACGCTCCAGTATCCCCTCCAACATTTGAGTACTTGGAACTTTCGTGAATACTAATCCTTTTTAACGCCCTTCAAGGTTCCCATTGTTTCCCCCACAGGACGTTTTGAAACGATTATACTCATTTTATGTTGTAGGAAGAATAAATGGCTGCTGTGATGATTGTTTCTCCTATCAAGCATAATCGCTAGCTGTTTTTAGCGCTAGCAATTTGATATCTTCTTGACGCATTTGTACAGATCAGCAGTCCTTTATTCTCCCGATGCATTTAATGGCAGCAAGTCTACGTATTATTTGTATTCATTGTTTGGCTGTGTTCAATGGGACCACTGCACGCTGGCCTGGGCCTTGTATTCATGGTATCCAGATCTTGTAGTCCCAGCATTGTCCCCGTCCCCGTAACTGGTCCCCAACACCCACTCGGCACCTGTTGTGGGACATCACTCCCTCCTTCCCTAATTTGCCTCTCGGGCGCCCATTTAAGGACTAGCATTCTGTTTCCCGAGTCTTCTGCATCTGTGCTCGTGTTCGCTGCTTTGTTAATTCATTCTTTCAGTTCGGAAAAAATTGACACAGCCCCCTAATTTCGGTTCTGGAAAAGAATAAATAAAAGCCTTGATTAGAATTATAAAGAATTTTTGCTGTAACACTTGTGTTGTGCAGTAGTTCTGTTATTTTTTATTTTAATTGAATACTTAGTTTCCGTTGGCTTACAGAGTAAGGATAAAGCAGAAAGACTCGGTTGACGGAAGCGAGCTCAATTAATCGGCGGTGTAGCGTAAGCTGAGGGAGGATGAGCTCTTGACTGAGGCAGTGTGTGCGTTAATTGTTGCAGACACGAGACCCCTGTACTGGCGCGTAATATTGAGGTAATGCATTTAGATGAGGAACTCGTGGTGCTCGACAAGCCCTGTTCTCTGCCGGTGAGTTAATCGAGCGAGCGCTTCTTACGCACAATATGAGCACCCAAATGTATTTCCTCGTCGCATCGACGCGCTCTGCTGCCGTGTCGTTAGAGCAACCAAAAAACATAAATTGCTTGTCTAACGACATTGTATTATGCGCGTTGATACTACGCACAAATTTATTTGCGTGCAAACTTAACTGGCTTCAAACGTGATCTGCTGCGCTATCTCACAGCTTCTGTAACATAAAACAGTGGTTCTCAAATAATTTTAATTTTGCTTGGGCTTCGTTTCAAAATGTGTCAAGGAGGGACTTTTGTGCTGCGAAGCCCCTAAAAATTTACCTACCCAGCTCGCGCATTCCATGTGCCATTGTACTTGTAATTTCCTTGCTGTAATAAGGGGCAGAAAGAGCGTCATAGTACCGAATGAAAAGTTTGCTTTCCTCTGGCGTTCGCACCTCGCTTTGAGAACCACTGACATGAAGACACACCAGACTCCTGCCCTTGATGTTGGAGATTGATCAGATGATGACTGCGTGCATGGCTTTGTAATCGAAGGCAGGGTTTTCAAGCAATTCACAGCATCGTTGTGGTACAGGGAGGCAACGAAAGTTCTTTTGTTGACTTGGCTATACAACTTTTTTTCTGGTCAAAATCGTTTCGTTTGAGTTTATCGAATGAAATTTGAGGATTTTGGCTTTAAAAAACCCTCGTAGTATAGCCGAGTGAATAGAAGTCCCGCTGTCGACTGTACCTCTACGGTAACTTGAACAGTTTGAAAATACAGCCTCTGGACGTCTTACAAATTTTGCTACGAGCCTCTTGTTACGCTTGTAGTTTTGAAGGCAGTGTCTTGTTCTATTTTATTCAAATTCACGAATGTGCGCTTTTGCTCAAGTGGGACAGAGTGAATATCTCAACCTTTTTCCTAAATTCACGCATTTGAATTTGTATTTTTCTAGCTATTTTTTCATCGTTGGTTACTGATGTAGATTTTGATGTGTGTTTAGTTTTGGTTTAGCTTCAGTGTTCTTGAGACTTTGTGTTACTGTGCATTTCATATTGTCGAAGCTTATTTTTTTTTAACATTTATCAAATCCCTTTTAAAAGTTCCTCAGGGGCGGTTATTTGTTAATTTCGTGAACTGAACTCACGTTCCCAAGTTTTACTTTAATATCTCTGTTAACACCTCTTCGATGTTTCAAATATTGCTTACAATTCGAGCTTATATCTAGTTACTTAGACCGAGCCAGTCGCATGACTTCTGGCGTGCTGTAATTAGGCATCGATTACACTTCAGAAGTTATGGGCTCAAACGCGTATTAACTGCAGCCGTCCATCAAGCTCTGCACTCTTTTTTAACTCCATTATTGGCTTCACTGATCCAATGCGTCAAAAGTTTTCCAAAATTACGACAAGCCGCCACCTCGTGCGCTCTTCTCAGTTATTGCGGATTCTGGCGTGGCGCTCCACAGAAACTTGGCTGATCACTTCCAGTGACCTCTCCATACCTATCAAGTTAATACCCGTAGTGCATAAAGTTCTTCTAACCTTGCAAGTTTTCCTCATCACTACCGATTCAACTGGGCATTCACACTTCTATCTACACATCGTTTTTATCTATTTTTACAGTTTGTTAAGTAAAGGTTAGCGACCATATAACCCTATTTGAAATTGGTGCAATTTCAGAGATGTAGTATTAATGTTTTATTTCGATGAGTTGGAGTTGGTATATTTCGTTTTGATCAATTTGATTAGCTCAGTTGGAGCTAATCAAATTGATCAAATCAGCTCAGTATCTTTTAATCGGTACGTATATGTGATCATTTCGGTGATGGGTTGCTCACCCCCTGCAGTACGTGATGCCAAGGCCAGTGAATGCTTTGCTATTGGCAGGCTTTAATGTTCGTGCCTCAGAACCAATGCTCATGCATTATATGCACTTCGTCGACATGGATGTGCCCCTGTATTTGAGTGAGGTTTGATTGTTGCTTTATAGGAGTAGCTTTTGACCAGCATTCATGAGAGCTCGTTACACTGAAAAAAAAATGTTTTTTAACTTCTATATGTATTGATTAAGCGCCAGTGTTGAGTCTTCGGCTGTAAAATCCAATGTAAATGAAAATGGTGGTAATTCATGCAACCCTCTAAGTTCTGAAAATATGATAATCCGGTTTTTAACTCGCGTATTATTAGCTTTCTCATTTTCTTAATTGATCACTCGCAGATTTTGTTTTTCCAAACTAATTATTCAACTTACAGTATTACTTGAAGCATTTCGTAATGTTTCATTTTCATGTTAGAGATTAGTGAGGGCGAGCATAAATATGTTACAATTACATCGTTTTTTTAACGAGCGGAATTGCTCTATGTAGTGACAGTGTTCAAGCATTTGACTTCGAAATTTTCATTCTATCTTTTAATTGAACTCTATAGTGTACGTAACGATCGACCGATTAAAAATACGAACTATTTCTAACCGACGTCAAGATAGAGGTACCATCAGGCCTTGTGCACTTGAAGTGTTCCTGTACGTCATTCATTATTTTCGATTGATTCACATTGGTTGATGAGCACTACAAGTGTTGCAATATTCCGTTTAATTTCAACTACGGGACAATCCAAGGGTCACAAAGGCTTTCGAACTCTAAATTTCGAAGAAGAAACACATTGAGCATACCGTTTTTTGAACAAAACATGGTTTGATGATTTTAGAACGAAACCGTTCAGGGAGATGTAACTATTGTATCTATGAGAATTAGCGCTTCCAGGAGGAAGATATGAAGTCCCGATCTGAAGTTAGGAAGACTTTCCTTATGTTGAAATAGAAAGTTTTTTCGTTTTGTTACGAGCTATCCTGTATCCGCTTCACTTCTGTTCTTTCAGCGCCTATTAGTTTGCTCAACTTTTATCTTGTTTCATACACTTTTTCGAATGTTGCTGTTACTGTGCGTAGTGTGTGGGTACTCAATTCGTGCATAGTTTCTACGTTTAATTGCGTTCGTACTAAATGGTGCCTTCCATCTTCCTTTCTTGGGAACACTGTTGTTGTGGTTGGAGATGCTGATACTAAGTTCTAATGCATTCCTTTAAAAGGAAATGTACTGTTCTGAAGTAAGTTGTTACGTGCAAGAGCTATTTATCTTTTGACTGAGCTGCGTCGATGATTCTCGTGAGCTCTTTACTACTGCTCTTCAAATACAGAAAACGCTCTTCTTTTCTAAATCACTAGCGATGCGTCTACTTTAATACAAGTATCCCTTTAAACAACTCGACCTTTAATATTTGCTCTGATTCGCTCTTATGATTTCGGTCTTTTACATTTAAGTTATTTCTTCCTGCAGAAGACGCTAAAAGAGATGGTCTGTTGGAATGATGCACCGTGAGATTTTTGATGTGCAATGAAAATCTGATGCGACCAGTTTAGACAGGGGCTTTAGACATAAATTCTTTACATCGGCAATAAAAAAAGCTGTTAACTTGGTTGTGTTTTATTCGTCAGTCCTTTCCGTTTACGGGGTTTTTGTTGCGACACTTTTATGTCAAATATGTTATCATTACTTTCATGAACATGAACAAAATATTTTCGATTTTATCACACCGACCCCCTTTGTTTTACGCACATCAAGTATAGCGACAAATTCTTTATGTTCTTGTTATCAAGCACATAGAAATCGTATAAAACTTCATTATTATAAGGATGTTTTCATTCTTACAAATGGGTAAGGCAGTTATAACACTAGTTCACCTGATTTAATTTTACTGGAATATGTGTACAAAATATCTTCTTTCTCTATAATAACTTCCTAAATAATCGCTCTCACTTTAACCCTGGTACATGAATTTTTTTCCCTTTATACACAATGGGAATAAATATTTGTGTGGGTGTGGCACGTTACTACTGTTATTCAAAGTGAACTTATAGTTATTCTGAATCACGATCTGCAAAAAAATCGACAATGCGTGTTCAATTTACATCTAGAATACCTCTCAAAATTTACGGTACTCGACTTCTGCAATCCGCATAGAACTTCATTTTGTAGGCCTTCAATCATTGGCATTGCGAAGAAGAAGGCCTGCGTCTGAAGCGTTAAATCATTCTAAGGGTCAAGTTGGTTCCAAACTTCGCTAACGGCCAGTCGGAGTTTCATCCCTTCCCTCTCCGACGCTCGGCTCGGAAGCTCGAAGTCTATTCTGCTCGCAATTTGTTCCAAAGTTTAGTGTCTGCTTTGCCCTGAACAAACAAGTTGCTTTGTAATAATATTTTCCCCATGAAATTTCTTTGCAAGATTCTGCCTCGAATTGTCGAAGAAGACCCCTCAAAAAACTAGTTTATACTTTCTTAGACACTTCTTTAAACAAGGTATTATTCGTTTTCACATTCAGGATCGTTCTGAACTATCTAAAATCGAACTATAAGATCTGTTGAATTTTGCGTTAATGGTTTCACAAGCATTGGAGGACTATGAAAGCTCAGTGGAATGTTCATTTAAAAATCTAGCAAATTTTCATTTTTAAATTTGATTGATAGAAGTATTGACTATTTAATTTTGGAGTAAAACTTCTCATTGGTTCTTTAAAGGGCGTAAGCAGGCCGATTTTATCGATCATAAATTCATTTCTACGGATCGAACGGTCGTTACTGTCTCGTATAACCGACATTTCATGATATCACGTGAAACAGAATTGCTCCTTCAGTGACACTTATCCTCTTTCTCCTTGATCTGTTGTGAGTGGAGTGCTTTCAACGCCGTTATTTCACTGAGAATGTCGATAAAGCTTGTATAGACGAACCTTCGTTCATTCCATGAGGATTTATGAGCAGATGTGAGACAGCAGTTACGTGCTTTTATCGCTGTCATTGCCGGGCGATTTCAAAATTATCAGCTCCGACATCGAACTTACTGACTTTCTTGAGAGCCTTTGTGGTATTTTCTTTGAACATTTCCTTCAGCGATTTTTATGAGTCAAGGAAAATGCTTTAGANGTATCTAGTACATAACAGTGCTTATGTACCATTACTTACGTGCCTTTATTACAGCGCTCGTTCTGATGGAGCTGCGAGTCTCATTTATCGTGATTTACGAGCTGTAGATGTGAGGTCGCTAGCTTCTGACACCGCTGCTAAGTCCTTTTATCATTTCTGGTTGCAGTCAATTTTTTGCCAGCTTTAATGGTCGCTAGAGTCGGATATACAGCCATAATCGGAGTTCTAACAATACCTCTGATGAATTGTAACCTTTCTTGGGTTCGTCGTTCGTCACTTTTGTTCATTAGTGGCAGATAGTAGTTTCCCTTTAGCATCCATCACCCTTTTTAGTTTCTTACTCGGCATCGAAAGAAACGATCTTCTCGTTACTGACGCTGATATATGACCGTTAATTGTATGCAGAGCTACAGCTTCAGGCTGCTTTCCTGCGTTATATCTTTCCACCGCCATTTGTCTCCCAGCATTCCACCGTGAAGCTCCACGACTCGTTACCAATTTTACCTCGAGTCCATCATTGAGTCTTGGCCAGATATAAATGTGTACTGTACTTTTTCGCGGTGCTCTGCATTTAAAGAACATGTACCTTAAGCTCCAACATTTACTAATCACGATTTACAAGTTAATGTGGTGATAAGCTTCGTCATTTATTGATTCCTAAAAAGTAATTTAACATCCTCCTGTAGAGTTTGAAGCCTCCTTAATTCAAGTCCGACCTGGGATCTTGCTATTGGTCTGCGTGGCTTTAATAAGATCTCTATCATTGCACTGCGTCTTACGAGCCAATCTGTAGAGCCGTTGTGGAGATCAGATGTGATTAATGCAACTTGATTGTTCTACATTGTTGCTGAACTCGATAAGTTTAGTGTTACGTCCTTTAGGTGTGATGTGTGTAGCGTCCTTTGGGGCTGAAATTATTAGTGCGAAGCTCTTGGTGCTATGAAATTAGTGGGTGTTTTTAGTGTTCGGCAGTGCTAGTTTATGGTGGATTAACGAGTCCTAATAGTTGAATTGGATGACGCGCATTGATGCTATTATTGGGTCATTGATTGTTAGGTAGAAACTTTCAAATTAATTTTATTTATCTAATGTATTCAACCAATGAGTTCTCCTGAACTCATTAAATAATTTTTACTTGCTCTCAGTTCTAACGTATCTCTGCCCCAGGCCTCGTCATTTACATACGTAATTGCGATACTTGTCGCACTTCATCCGCATCTTTGCCACTATTTATTTCATGTTTTATACAAATTTATTGAATTCAATCGTTCGAATTCTGGTACGCAGCGCATCGTTTCTCCTTTTCTAAACTGCTTTGCGCGTATTGTGTCGTTCTTTACAATGCAATCAATTAAATTAGTTTCATGCTCCCCTCTTTCCTTCGCAACTGACTAACGAATTAATTTTTAATTTCCTCGCTTATTTGTTCGTGTAGTATTCTATTGTTCAGTGACATTTTTTCACATTTTAATAAAATTCATCCTTGACGGCACATTTTTGCTGATTCTAGCATTTTTTATTAGTGCGTATGTTACTTTTCGTTAAATGAAACCTACTGAAATGATAAATCAAAATTACATTTTATTATTTTGATGGAAGTTATTGCGATCCGTTGGAAGTTACAGTTAAATTACCTTTTAGACAGAATCCATTTGTAGTTTTAATAAAATAGAATGGACTGTTCGACTCACAAGCTGATCGCGTCGGAGCCGAGGATCAAGTTGGTCAATCATTTCCCTATTTAGGCCCTCTGCACGCATTCACTCCCAATTTTTTGTTTACTTTTCGAATTTGCTCTCCCCAATTTGTGATTTCGCCCGCTTTGGGGATCCATTACCCAAAACAATCCTTAGAGATTTCATCAACTTTTTTAGAATTTGCAAACGAAATTTATGCTCGTCTTTTTCATCAATCATTTTTTCTCTTCAGTAGAAATACAAAACCGAATAAAAAATTACTCCGATCGTTGATTAAAACTCACAAACGTTGCTGTTGAGACAACTCCGAGTAGTTTTCTCAGTTCCCTATGTTTAATGTAAAGTCTCATATTTCACGTGAATTGACCAAAAAAATTGTTTATTTACTAATTTCGGTTAATGTAATTTACAAGTGACGCAGGCGTTTTGAAATTATTTTGTGGTTGAGTTGTGTGTTTGTGTGGTCCTTGAATTCATCGGATTCAGCAATATTGAAATGACTCTTTATAAGTTTGTCGATAACTCTAACTCAATTTCGGAATTAGTCAGTAATATCTTCAGACATTTTGAAAAAATTCAAAACACGCATTGACAAAAACAAAAATGGTTTCTATAAAACGAATGTCGTTAGATATTTGTGAGCAGGCGCAGCCAATTCTAATACATTCACATAGTACTGAGAAAAACTCTTATTTTCTCAAACTCTGTTAGAAAATTGTTCATATATATACTAGGCAATGCATTGCAGCGGGTGAGGCAAAACTTGTAAAAAGATATTTGAGTCGTGTGTTTAATAAGGACTATGATTGGAAAAATTTAAATCGGAGGAGGATACTCCAAACTGTCCTTTTGAGCGCCATGTCCCTCGGGGGACTACAACCATTGTATCTATAGCATTTGAGAGCTCCCAGGGGAAGATGTGAAATCTTGAGCTGAAGGCTAGGCAGGCTTCCGTTTGTTGAACGAGAACAGGTCTTTGTTCTTGTATGGGCCATCGTTTTGTTCACTTTGCCTTTTTCAGCTCATGTTACTTTCTGGGAAAATTAGGTGGAGTCTACCGTATTACATTTCTTCAACTTCCACCTCCATTCTTGAACTTTTTTCAATCATGCGGTTACTGTGCGCTGGGGGTTAAGAACACACCAAGTGCACAAATTTCTCGTTCATTATCTCCATATATATATATACTAAAGGATGCCTTCCTCATTTTTCTTTTAGGAACACCTTTTTTGTTTTGATTGGGAAAGGTCAAACAAACTCATTATCTTATCTTTGTGAGCCACGAGGATTTTGGCATGTTTGAATTCGTCCTGAATCCTCCGCTAGAACTGTTATGAAGTCAAAAGTCCTTTTCCTTCCTATAGTTGGCTGCGGGTGCTTTCTCTTAAATGAGCTGCAGTCGAAATGCTGGAATCGCAAAAAGTTCGATACAGAAAATGCCAACACTCACACATGTTCACTCAATGAAACTGAGAGCTTTAAGTCAACTCTTACAATACGCTTCAAGTCAACTCTTGCAATACGCTTTCTACCTCATCTACGAGATAATACATATTTCATTTGTGTGTATGCCACGCAAGACTTACCATCGCCATACTTGGAAATAACACCAGCTTCTCATATAGCATTAGGTAAAGCTTCTTGCAAGAGCCAATTGTGTGTAAATTTTAAAGCTTGGCAGATGCCATATTTTTCCTTTGTGCCGTGTTCAGGCGACAAGTTTATGAACAAGCAAACGAAACGCTTCGTTGAGCCTATTCACTTTTTTCAAGAATTTCTATTTTTTCACCGACTCACTGCTATTGTTGAAATCTAATCGTTTAGCTGCGGTCCTGCGAAAGTGTAGTAAAAAAAATCAAGTTTTCTTTGTTGTCAACTCGTTGGTTTCGTTAGCTGTGTTGTATATATTGTGTTTCTTTTCGATTTCAAATCCTTTTTCCTCTCGGTAGTTTCCTTGCTTCAAATTTAATTAACCTGCTTAGATTTTTAGACAAGATAAACCTGGTGTAGTTGATGAGCATGATTGCCCCCCACACCCTTCCCTTCCACCAACCTAATCATTTTCACACTTTCCTCACCGTGTGCACTAGAATTTTACGGCTTTTCCTAGCTCCTTTATCCTCTTAACTTCGTATTCCTATGTATTTTTCTTAACTCTTTATTTTCTGTTTTTTATTTTTGTGCTATTGTAACGTTTACTTTTCCATCTGAACATAATGTAATGTGCCAATTCAAGGTGTAAATATCAACAGCTAATATTTTAAATAGGAGCTGACATGCAAGTTATGGTACAATTACATAGCTGAATGAATCTCAGCTGCACTTGTGTTTGTCTATATTGCAATTCATTTCGAGAACTTTCTTTGTCATTAATTTGAATAACTTTTTGATTACGGATAGTTTAAAATGCCACTAAAAGTACAGCTACTGTTGAGTTTTGCATTTGCAAATTATTCATGAAATCAAAATTGTATTTTATTTAGATTTTTATTCTTTTCTTATTTCTGAGAATATACATAATGTGAAGTGAATTCTGTGTATGAAATCAATAAGTAGCCATTTCGTGTATAAATGACTACTTGATGAAAATCTTGAAATATAAGATATTTTTTCTTGACAGGAGTTTACTGCAAATTTGCAAAAGTTTGATAAGTTATTTTTCGAGAGTTCAGGAACGATTTTGAAAGCGTACGGTTTTATTTGAGTGATGGTTACGTATTTGGAGGAGAATTTGACATACATTTTTGAATGCTTGAATAAAGTGATTGCGTGGGTCAGGTACATCCGTGCGGCCGCTACCGCCACAACACCGTCGTCTTCATCTTGGCAAAGGAGTACAACCTCAAGAACCTCAGAACCATTCATCGTCTCGACAGACTTACCAGTGGTGAGTTCCGGGTGATGTTTCCACTGGCCCTGAATGTGCTTACTTTTTTAATAGCATTGTGTGTTACTCCCTGGTGCATTGTTTCACAATTATTGCTTCTTTTCATACCGAGCAACGTATCACTCATAAGCTCTAAGGTATGAAAAAAATAGAAGTTCTATATCCGCGTGTCTTCCTGATTAGTTGGTTTACGCTTAAGCAAGCTGTTACGATCACAAAGGGTGTTATATTCAATCATAAATGTGCGGTGATTCAAATATTGCTGTCACTGCCATCATCTTCCTCAAATTTTCAGGATGGTGATCTTTAATGCTAAACAGTCACAGTTATCTGCAAGATTTCGTACAGTTTGGAATATGGAAATATCCTATCACTCCTGAGGTAACCTCACATGGTTGCGAGAGTTAGTTGCGAGATGATGAAAATAATCATAACGTAAACTGTATAGACAAGACATCTTTCCTATTCTGACAGGAATTTTGCGAGATGATGCGAGATGATGAAAATAATCATAACGTAAACTGTATAGACAAGACATCTTTCCTATTCTGACAGGAATTTTTACGATTTCGTACCAACATTATTAATTTGGTTATCATATTATTCTGTACTAACTAGACTTGCTCGTATTTTCGTAGAGAGGCTGTTGTTATGATGGAAATTACTTTTGATTATTGGAAAAAAACAATGGCATCAAATGTTAAGAATTTCTAAAGAATGATTCCCCTGGATTTGTTTTTCATATAAAACTTCAAATGTAGGAAATGGGCAGTATTAGGAATTATTATTGTGATTGATAACCTCAGGTTCATAGTGTTTTTAGAAGAAATTCTTAGATCTATTTGTATTGGAATTATTCGCCTTCGAAAATAATTAGATTAAAATATGATTTCTCCTCCGCCAGGTTTGAAAGTTCAACCGACATTTTAAACTAATAATTTAACTGTGAATTGATTTGATTTTAAAATTTTGTAATATAGTGAAGAAATTACCATCTATAATCCCTTAAATGTTAGCTAAGTTACATGTCTTGTAAAAAGGAAATATTTTGAGTCAAGTCCCTTGTATCATATTTTTCGTTATAGTAAATAAATCACTGCCAAGCATCACACGAGATACGATTTCTTAGTTATATTTCAAATTTTTATCAGAAATTTTTTTCCCTGACAACAGAACTTGCAATAGAAAATTACGATTCGTGAAATAAGTTTATCGCAGTACAAAAAAAAATTATGCAACCTCAACAATCCACCTCGCTTAGTGTTGGTCCTGCAGTGTTGTATCAGGACACGAGACTTTGATGAGTGGCGTTAGCTTAGCCCGCTGCACCAACAGGATTGAAACATTCCGATCTGGCACTTTCCCGGTGGCTTGGGTTCAAGTTGTGCTTTTGTAAAAGAAAGGGTACGAAGCTAATTGTGGTAGCGCTTCGAGGTGGAGGTGCAAAAGGGGAAAGTAATTTAGCGTTTTTTCGCAACTTGAGAGATCTTCGTGAAGATGTAAGATTCCCGAATTGTACTCACAGATTTACTGATAGTGTCTCTCCTCGTCAGTGTATAATGAAGAAAAAGCGGTGTTCAGTTGGAATTTCAATTTCCTGCTGTATCTGAAGACTGTTTACAAGAGTCTACGGGTTTAAATTTATGGTCACGCAGATTTTGTCCTTTCGTTTTCTATTTCTAAGGCTAAGGGAAGGGCTGGGCACAGTACTAAGGACTTCCCGAGTTCTTCCGTTTTTATGCTCCATTCATTTTGCTTTCTTTTTTCGCCTGATAGAGATTCCTCCGTCTTTTTTGCTAGCTTAGCGAACTGTTCCAACTGTGACTCTAAAATTTTGCTCCTTTGTGTACCACTTGTTATATTCTGACAAGTTTCACGGCGATAACTGGGTGAAAGTTTATTAACCCTTGCGAAAATTGATAAAAATGTAAATAACTTTAGCCTTTCTCTTCCTGGAAGTAACCGAGATAGATTTTTCTCGATACCTGCAGGCAACGCTAGGTTTTCATTTTATTTTGTTTGACAATACGATTGTTTGCCAACCACATCCATTCTCCCTCCAGCTCACAAATGGACGTTTTCAGCGCCAGTGACTCGGCCGCTTGTCCTCTGTATCAAAGTGTCTCACATTTCCTCTGGATTTCTATACTAACTTTTCCCCTTAAGAACTCAGTCACGGACTTCGTAAACCAGTTGCCTTCCTCCAAGTTTTCGCGCTTGGAAGCAGGCTGGATTCTGTTTTGTGCAGTATTTTGACTGTGACTCTTCCCGTAGTAGGCTGTTGAGCTTCAATGCGAAATTGAGATAAATCACGAAAAGTTGATTTAAAAAATTAGTACTGTATCATAAGTTTTTGATGTTGGTATTTTTTTGTTCATTGCCAAATAAAAGCTAACCAATTCTATACCTTTAGGAGTATACATGGTGCTGTTCAATTTTGTCCTGTATAAAAATAAAATTTCACATTCGAAACGTAAAGTAGTAACGACTAGCTGTGCGATAGGTAATATTTACTTCTCATATATTTTTTATTTATAACTGAAGTATTTGTAGCTCACCTCAAGCATTGCCATTGTGTGTTCAGGTTTGTTGCTGTTCGGCCGGACCCCAAAGAAGGCACGAGAGATGGAGCAACAGATCAGAACACGGCAGGTCACCAAGCAATACGTCTGTCGAGTGGAGGGACGCTTCCCGACGTGAGTGTTCACGTAGAGTGATGCTTTTTACTCTGCCAGCCTCCACTGTTAGAATGAAAATGTTTTTTTTTCGTTGATTTAAATTTTTACGTTTTTCCTTTCTCTTCCCTGGAAATCTTTTTAGCTGTTTTCTTATTTATTTTTACTCGTACTTTTTGTTTGGTGTTAGTATGTATTAAAAGGATTTTTTATTCCTTTATCTTTGCGTTTCTAATATGATTTTACTTCACGTGGCTTATTCAGCCTTCCTCTCTTCTCTAACCTTACGTAAAATTTTTTTAATTTTTTGAATGCCCTAAATTATTGATGATAGTGTCTTCTGATGAACGTTTAGTTCGTGT
The DNA here is from genome assembly GCA_014220935.1 of Platorchestia sp. MABIK. Classification (NCBI taxonomy): domain Eukaryota; kingdom Metazoa; phylum Arthropoda; class Malacostraca; order Amphipoda; family Talitridae; genus Platorchestia; species Platorchestia sp. MABIK. Next base: position 20,729 of record JACJUY010001036.1, on the reverse strand, counting down.
TCTGATGGTGGCTGAAAATTTCAAAGCCTGAGTACAATTTAGGACTTTTAGAATATACCCTTTCCATGTGCGGACATTTGGTTTACAGATCTCGTGGAGAAATGATTTCTTTGCTCTTTTTCATTTAAGATTTACTTCCAGCATCTGCAGTGTCTCAGTTCACTTACCCAGCATACGTAATGTTCCTTGCGTCTTCAGATACTTGTAGTTTATTGGGGCAGCAGTTCTGATAAAGATCTATTAACTATTTAGACTGTGATGGTAAAGTTGTATTGATTGTTCAAATCAAATAACAGATTTTGTAGTGTTGAAGCTATTAATTGTTCAAACTAGCATTCGCTGAAAATTATTTCACACGTCGATTGCTAGTACAGAATGAGCAACAGTGATTGAATTTCCGTCAGAGCTAACTTTTTCTCGCTGACTGTAAATTTTTTACTTACGTGCTGTATCATTTCATTTCTCTGAGTGGACAATTGAGCTACAATCAAAAATATCTTACTGCGAAGGTACTCAACTTCATCATTTTTTTCTTCCATAAAATTTTTAGCAAAGTAATGACTTGCACGGTTATATTCTTGCCTTTAGGAAATTGGCTCAAATTGCCAATTTCGATGAAATTTTTTAAAAAGTTTCGTTTCCGTTGCATATAATTTACTCTATAAGAGAATAATTGGTTTTCATTCTAAATATTCATGTTTCAATGTTGATTTTGTCATCACCCTTCGATACCATTCTAAATGTTCATTTCATGTTTGCATGTAACTTATTGTATTGGCTTCAATATCCTTCAATTTTTAAATTAAATTATGATTTTTTTCCCTTTTATTCTCTATTACGGCGTATGAACCAATTCGACCGAACCTCTATGTGACCTGTTTATTACGCAAAAATTAATTATTATTGAAAAATTGAAAGTGCATCAATGTTCGAAATAAGTTCTGTATACCGAGCGTATTTTATACTTCATTGATATTTCTTGGTATGAGAACGAATGTTAGCAGTTATTTTTTGGCTAATCTTTTTACTTAGAAATTCATTACCCACCACTACTAACTTATGATTGGTAACGATGAACTGAGGATAATTCACTCGGATTTTTAAGGTACGGTGATTAACAGTGCTCTGTTTTTACCTCTAAATATCAATTATCTACAACATTTCTCATGTTGCTTCCACCCATGCTGAAACTAATGTCAAACCTGAATTAAAGAGCCTTTAATACGATTCCAGCGGGGTCGTTGAGTGCAACGAGCCCATAGAAGTTGTGAGCTACAAGATCGGAGTATGCAAGGTTTCGCCGACGGGTAAAGATTGCAAGACCGAGTTCCAGTTGTTGTCGTACAATGGCACTTCTTCTGTGGTGCTCTGCAAGCCGAGGACGGGCCGCATGCATCAGATCAGAGTGCATCTCCAGTACTTAGGTAAGAGTAGGCTGCCAGGCCATCACTTGGGAGAGTACTGAGCTTATCTTTAGTGCCTGAGTGATAATGTAGTGCTCTTACATTATTCAGGTGAGTGTACTGTTCGACTACCTTGTTGAAGATGGAGTTCTGCGTGGGGTTCTCATGTATTCCCAGTGCCAAAGTAAAGTAAATATTCAGTACTTCTCTCATTAGGGGATAGTGGGCTTTTATTTTCAGAAAGCCTCTCATTCAGCCTACAGTGTGTAACTTAGAGAAATGAAAAGTAATGCGCGACTTTATATAATGTAACCTAAGTTAATAAAAATGTATGTATATAACAGGGGCGGATTTGTTTTAAGGTTTATGAGTTTTAAAGCGTTATTAGACTAAATCTATTTTCGGGCTAAAAATCCTTTTTGGTCTAAATTTGTTAATAACTACTACGATGTAGTGCCTCCAAAGTACAGACCAATATTTCCGGTGATGGGTATTTATATTAGTGATTATATTATTTTACAGTGGTTAGAATACTACCTGTTTTTTAAAAGCGTGTTTATTATTAATTAGACCCATTTTTGGGCGCCTATGAGGTTTTAGTCAAAAACCTGTCATCTACTTGCTTCTCAAGGGTTCCCGATCGTGAATGATCCCCTGTACAACCACACGGTGTTCGGGCCCAACAAGGGCAAGGGTGGCATCACAGACAAGACTGACGATGAGCTCATTCAAGACCTCATCAAGATCCACAACGCCGAAAATTGGCTGGGCATGGACGGAGATGTGGAATACTCCATGTTCAAGCCAAGGGCGAAGGACGACGGAGAGGAGGAAGGTAAGAAGTAGCTCATAATGTATGTGATGTACCTTTTGTACGTTTATACGTGTCGTGTTAGATAACGAAGCATAACTGCAATCAAAGTATAGAAAATTCAAATTGTTTGATCCGTTAAAGCTGTATTCAGACTTGATCATTCTGTTTTCGCATGGAAACCTTTTTATGTTTTTTCCCATAAATGTTTATTTTTACAATGAAACGATTGGAAATTTTGAAAGTGTAATAGCCACGAGCTGATCGTTTATGCAGAATGAAACTGTTCCATAGAAATGCTTCTTCTCTCAAATTTATTCGTGAGATTTTAGTTTTCAATATTTGTGTTCAATTATACCAAATATTTAGACCGACGGTATTTTTATGATAGTCGTCTTAGCCTACGCTTTTCGCAGCATTTTATTCGCATTTGAAATCAAATTAAATAGGTTTCACTCGTGTATGCTAGCATTAAATTCTCTGTTCATTTTCACATGAAACTTTCGATGACTAATTCATAAGGTCGAGTTTTCCCGGACTTCGGCAATGCACTGCTCTAAGAGGTTTGAATACTTGCGGACTTGAACATTCCGATTCTCCGAAGCAATGTTGACTTCATTGCATCTTACACAAGGCGTAATTATTTTAAATGCTTATGCATGTAGGGTGCCTTGAGTATTGAGAAATTTTATGAAACGGAGCTCTTGAATTTTTTCAAAGAATTTGCGAGTAGGACAGAGTATTCGATATTTTGTGTGGATAAATTCTACATGCAGTTGAGTTAAGCTTGTAGAATATTCAGCAAACCTTAACTTCAAGGCCTAAAACTTGGTCAGTCCCATGCATTGCCAAACATTTACTTTGAAAATGTTCAGATTTGGTAACTTGGGTTCAACGTTTGCCTTAAGCTCAAAACAAGCTCCCTCGCTGCCTCCGTTACCTTGGCTCCATGGGTGCATTAGCAACTTTAGAATTCTCAATGAAATTTCTAAGTAAATCACCAATGTTGAGCAATTCATTAGTAAACTTCAAACATAGAGCCACTCTGATCATCTCTATGCTGCCTCATGTACTGAGAAACTGAAACTCGGAGAAACTTGAAGTTTCACTACTCGTAGGAATATCTCGTTCATTCCACAATTTACATTTATAAACTTCTACTCTGCGTTTGGTTTTCGTGTTTTTAATAAGGTTCCGCTTATGTTATGTGTTTCTATATTTACTGGTTGTGGTTATTTCTGCTTCTTCCTTTCTTTCCCAGAAATCGCTTTCTTGGCTGATTTTGTATGGACTTAATTCGTTTGACAGTCACAGGAACAATTACAAAATGATTGGAACCTTACAACTTTTGATGTTCCGCTAATCGTCAAGGTTTTTTGTAGGCAATTATTGGAATCCTGTTATTAACTTCGCTGTTTAATTAAGCCCATTCCATTGAGGTTTGGCCAAACTACTGAGTCGTGCTTGCCATGCTAGTCGCTGTAATTAGAAAAAGAGGCGAGAAAGTTTTCTGGACGCTCCGGGCGTTAATTGGGCAACTTCTTGGCTGATCATCTACGCAACTGGACGGTCTTATCCTCGTACCGCTCCTCATGGGCTCGCTGCCCTTAATGACCTCTTGGTGCCATTCCACATTTTCAATTGGAGGCTTTACTTAAATTATTTCCCAGCTATCTTGCGTATTAATTATTTATGCCCTGAATCGACACTCGGGGGGGTTGAAAAATGTTGATTTTGAATGGTCGTTAAGTCGTAATCAGTTAACATTTGTAGTGAAACTAATTAATATAATTAATTGAATTAATTTTTAGTATTGAGAAGAAAGAGGTATGTGGATCTATCACAACCACGTCTCAACTCGCCTTCTTGAAACTGTATGCGATTAAAATATGTATGACATCTAATTAAGTTCTCTCATATTAAATTTGTTACGATAGGAATGGATATTGAATTTACCAAGCGTATATTGTATGTTTCGTAATAAAAACAATGGCTGAGTTAATTACTTGTTGCCGCAATAGAAATACTGCATAAAAAATAGGCTTTTTTTACCAGCTCTGCAAGAACTGCTTCAATATGCCTCTTATCATCATAATTTATGAAGCTTTACTGTGCTTCCTTGACGTCAACATTGTTTTTTCTACTCTGCCAAACTTTATTCAGTTGATTTTTTGATTACATCAAAACTTCATTTTGTTCAGTTAACTACTTTTTTTCTTCAATGCACGGTACTTCTTTCTTCAAACATGAGCCAATTACTGTGAAGCTAAATTTTTTGCTCCTGGCGCTGTTTTTTTTTCTACTGCAAGAACTTCAACTGCAGTTCTTGAGTCATCATAAATCTTCGTACGCTCTTCAGCGAAAGAGTTCTTGACTAAATTGAAAATGAGGAGTGCAAAATGAGCAAATATTCCCTGCATTATTTCAACTCAGAATTTTGTAGTGACAACGAATGACTACGCCAAATGCCGACTAAATTATTGAAGCGGATTGAGTGGATTTATTCAAATAGATATTATGCTTAGATGATTTGTCATACTCACTTCATGTTTTTGTATTCAGTTACCCATTTATTTAACATTTGAATACAGTTTTTCCCCAGTTTAAGAGATAATCGTGGATTAACTTATGCTCAAGAGATCCCTCTAGGGCGCAGAATAGTAGGGTCTGTGCTTCCCCAGCTCGCCACGCTGGCAAAAGAAGTCAAAAGGTTAAGCGAGTACAATAAAGCCTAAGAATCGCAGTCCTTCATGCAAAAAGTCGGTTGTACTGGGTGTAGTACACCGGTCCCAACAATTAGTGAATGGCAGGATAAGGCTTGCCAAACTACAAATATTAACTCACAACTTACTTGTGCCTCAACTAATGATAATTCTATGGGGTTAGATATGTGTTAGTAATCACTGGAGAGCGTCGAACTCTAAGACGTACAGACGTGGAATTATGAGTCTAAATTGAACAAAATAACTGAACTAACGATGACAGATAATTCTGCTGATATTTTCCTGTTCAATTGTATCATTTAAATTTGCTATCAAAATCAAATCATGGCTGCATTAGCGGGAAGACGGTATGAATTATGTGCTCTTCGGATGCTTCTTTAGGGCTAGAATATTAATGCTAGAATCTGAGGTGGCACGGCTCTGCCGATCACCTCTGCGAAATCAAGCGTACAACCTCCTGTGTGCAGTCTCTCTCCACGTCCCTTCACGGCGTCTAAGGGGAACGCTGGCATTCACTGAAGTGCAGTCAATGGGATGGGAAGTCCTCAAGCCAAAATGAGGGAGGTGAAATATCTGCTGCACCGAAATCATGCAGAACTGAAATCTTTAGAAGTCTGGTTCTTTACTGCCTTCGCACAGCCGACAAGGTCCCAACTTTCGCGATTAAGAAGCGATACTTGAGATTGTAATAATGATTTGAAGTTACGCGATAAGCCCGCTTCCATCGCTAGGTAAAATTTGTCAATGGACAAAAGCGTAAAGGTGCAGCAAAAAGGATGTGGATAATCTAAGCTTGTTCTGTTGTAGTCTATCTGGGATTCATGCATTGGCCATGGTCGCCAAACTTTTCCTCAGTTTTCACATTTGATATGATGCGCTGGAGTCAACCTCATAGACGTATCCAATGAGCAAAATAATTTGAATTGCAACTTTAAAATTATGAAATTTTAGAGCAAAGTGGAACACCTTTTTTCCTTCAATTTACGAGGTTTTTTTTTGGTTTGATGAATTCAGTAAATATGCATAAAAACTACAGGATTAATATTGTCTGTAACCTTACTTGGTTGTTGAAAAAGCATCATTTTCCCCCTTTCGCAATAATCAGTTGTGAGCAGGAAAACTCCGAGGAGTTTGGCCATTTCTCTAAAAACCCAGTTTTTTTGAGTCGGAAAAATATTCTGACCGTCAATCAGCCTTTGGCATCATGTTCTGCCGTTCGATGTTTACTTGCGTAGAAACATGAAACATCGCATTATTCAATAGATCATGAGGTGAGTTGCACATGCGAGTACATGCGCGCACCATTTCTCGACATGATCTGGAACTGAAATTTTCATGACAAAATATTCCTCGCTTGATGCATCTTAAAAATGTACTGCTTGAGAGCTGCAAAATATTCATGTTTTCACTACTGAAGAATTTATTGGCTCTTGCATCAATTTCAAGCTGGACACACCAAATGCCTGCCTAGGTGTTGGTTCATTGCGTCATTGATATCCAGGAGCTAAAAAATCCTATCGCCAGGGTGAAATGTGAGGTCCCGACCTCAAAATTAAATAAGTCTTATTTTTGTTGCAATGGAATAGATTTTTATTTTGTTAACAACCATCTTTTTTCGGTTTACTGCTGGGATTTTTTTCAGCAACTCGTACATCCTTCTTCGACTTTTTATTGTGTTTCATAAACTTCCTTTTCAACTTACTGTTTCTATGCGCTGGGTATCTTGTGTGGCAACACACCTTGTGCATAGATTCCGCTCTCCCTTAGCTCCGTATTTAATGGGGCTTTCATTCTTCCTCCCTTTTGAACTCAGAGGATACAACGATTGTATCTGTGGAAATAAGCGCTCCCAGGGGGAAAATGTGAGATTCTGAGCTGAGAGTTAGTTCAGCCTTTTTGTTTAAATAAAATGTTTTTTGTTTTGTTAAGGAGCATCTTTTTTCGGTTCACTGCTGTCCTGTTTTTCGGCACCCCTTTCTTCTTCAACTTTCATCGTGTTTCAAAACCATCCTTCGTATATTACTGTTTTTATGCGCACGTGATCACTTGCGGAAAACCCTTTGTGCGTAGAATCCACGTTTCCTTAACTCCATACTAAATGGTGCCTTCATCCTTTCTCTTTTTGAACATCTTTGTTGTGGTAAAGGGAGACTAAAACTAACTTGTAATCTAATCTAATGATCCTTTTAATTTCAAGGAAAAAACTAACAAATAAATAACTTTTTGTTTATTACTTCATGATTTTTGAAAATCGTTTAAATTTATTTTCTGACTTCTTTTCATCAATACTGCTGGTATTACGTTCACCTTACTTCTTTCAAAAAAGCTACTCAATTTCGTTTTTTTTTTCAGTATAAGTGAACAAATGAGTAAATTTTGTGTAACACACGATGTCGCATTTCGTTAAGTGATATGCTGTAAAGTAATTCACTTTGTTTGTGAATCCTCGCCTGTTTAGAATTTTCATTTATAAACTTGAATTAATATGGTAAAAACAAAAAAATATATAAATGCCAAGTGAAATGCACTAGAATGATGAGTTTGTGATTCGTAAATTCTTTTTTGGAAAATCTCAATCTCTATCTTTGAGGAGTATTCACGTTTCTTAGATCCCATCAGAAACCTATGATCTACCATGAGATTAGGTTAGTAGGGTTATCCTATAATAAGTAATCCTACACTGCGATTACTGGAGTCTACAAGGGGATACTTTTAGGTTTTACCTAAGTTGTTGAAAGACTTTTGGAATTTCTGTCTTTCGTACCCCCTGTGTTTCTTTCAGTTTTCATGTCTTCTGCGCTATTTTTTCTATGTCTGTTCTTCCTCTTCATTTTGACTAGCTTTTTCTGTGCGCTGGGTATCCTGAATCGATACACTCATTGCCCATAGGTTTCCCGTTTTAATCCTATCCTTCTTCCTATCCTATCCTAGCCTTCTTCTTTCCTCTCTTGAGAACACATTATAGGGAGAAGGCGCCTAATCCATCACATGAATTTTATCTATGTTTCATGGAAACCAAGCTCTACCAAAAATCGACGTGAAATGTCTCGCTTGCATTTTCTCGTTGAAACTTCTCGAACAAATCTGAATAGGAAATTTTTAGATTGTAAATTGCTGAAGTACAAACTGAACTATCTTTCAATTTACGAAAATCCCCGACGCATAATTCCTCGGCTCCAAACATAGAGTACTCAGTCGTCAGTGTACCTTGGAGTTAAGCGCTTTTCAGAACTGGCTGAAGCTGATCTTAATGGTATCAGCATTACTTATTATAAAAGCTTTTCTGGTTCCTTTTCCTTTCTCTCTTTACTTTTTTGTCTCCTGGTAGAGGCTGGAATATCATGCAATCAACGATATGCATAGGTGTCGTCGTTGCGTTGTCTTTTGCTCTAAATCTTTCGTTTTAATAAAATACAATAGGTTTTCGGTTTTGTTGCTGACCATCTTTTCTCAGTTCACTGCTGTCCTTTTTTCAGCTCAATTAATTTTTTAAACTGATATATCTTGTTTCGTAAACTTCCAAGTCTTTATTCCATGCTCTGGGTGTGGGGACGCACCATTTGCAAAGATTCCCCGTTCCTTTCATTTTGCACTGTGTGATGCCTTCCTCCTATTTTTAGAACACCTTTATCATGGTTAGTGAGGCTTAATCCAGTTTACAATTTACTCTACTTTATTCACAGAAATCAAGGAACTGAAACTGTGGATTTGCCTTCATAGTATTTGGTTTTAATTTTTCCCTCTGAAGAGCCTTTGTGTTGGATATTGAGGCTTAAACTAACTAATAATCTAATCAAATCTTTTCCCTCTGTAGAACATAATTACCCCGTCTTAGATCCATTAATGCGAAGTCTTTACAATTTGGCTTGTTCTCGATCCCGGTTGAAATTTTCAAATTCACTCATGATGCTATTGTAGTCTTTGCTGTGGCAAATTAGCGCTAAATGTTTGTGTTTCTGAAAAAAAGCACGCCGGAAAATGGTCGAATTTTCGCCCATCTTTTGGAACGCTGAGACTTTTTACGATATTTTTGTGACGAAAAATGATCTTACCAAGCGAGGTCTCAAACATGCTTGTACCTTGTCGAGGATGTGATGAATTACGCTCTATTCAAAAGCTCCTCAATGCTTCTAATTTGACTGCTTTCACGTGAGCGAGAAGCTACTTTGAACTTTTCACATGGCTTCTAATTTCAATGGAGGTAATGATGACTGTGCTTCAAATATTAAGTCCTTATGCTCTGCTGTCTCATGAAAGGCCGAAATTCGCATCTTGAAATAATTAGAGGTATTTTTGATGTCCTGAAATCTCTCGCGGATAGTTTGTTCATTTCATTGCGCATTTTCGATGGGGATTTTCGTCGTCATGTGATGTAAAATGTTTAAACACAGTGTTTCGTCGTCGAATAAATTAAAATTTATTAGTCGAACCTGATAAGTAATGATGTCATAAACGATCGTTTATGTGAACATTTATTTCCTAATCGAAGAAGAGTGATTTTTCACAATAGCAGTTGTTCCTGACCACGGTGGGAGACCTAATATCTCTCCTGTAATTAGGGAGATATAAGTTACCTCTCTACCCTCCCGCCACGAATTAGTGCCACGCAATCAGTGGTAGTATTTTATTTGTTCGAGGTTTCCAATGGACCTCCGCAAACTAAAATGTGAGGTCCTGAGCTAAGAGTTAGGTAGGCCTTCTTTTTGTTAAAGTAATTTTTTTGTTTTGTCAAGGGCCATCTTTTCTCTGTTCACTGCTGTCCTGTTTTTCAGCACCTCTGTCTTTCTTCTTCAACTTGTATCTTGTTTCATAACCTTTCTTCTTATCTTACTGTTTCTATGAGCATGAGATCCTTTGCGGGAACACCCTTTGTGCATAGATTCCAAGTTCTTTTTAACTCCATATTAAATGGTGTCTTCATCCTTCTTCTCTTTGAACATCTTTGTTGTGGTAAAGGGAGGTTAAACTAATTTATTATCAATTATTTCCATGCTTAAGGTGTGGGGGCACACCTTGTGCGTAGATTCCCAGTTCTCTTAATTGCGAACTAAATAGAGCCCTCTTTCTTCTCTTGGGAACTTCTTTGTTTGGTTTGAGAGACTTCAACTCGAAATCTAATCGGTATTCTTTGAAAGATATTTCTGGGACTTTTTTTCGAATGTATTTGCGTTTTTTGTCACTTGCGATCATATGTGTAAGATGTTATCTTGTAATTTACAAAGTTCGAAAAATATATGATATGGAAACCGGTATTGTCCATACTCGCATGTCCATACATACTTATTGTAATACGTATTATGTATATTGACATCATTTCTATTAGCACCAATGCTTTCGCTGCTTTTTTTTATAAATTAAATTCTTCATTTATTTATTCTAAGCAATGAAAGAGCTGGAAACGGATTTTCTTTTTGGAATCGTCCCTCAGCAGTGCTGTGAAATAGTCCCGAAATCATGATTCTGTCTTTGGTCAATTCTTGGTCCTATTCTTTTTCTGTATGTTTTTCGACGAGCGGTCTCATCAGAATATCAAGCATTGCCCAAAATGCGCCAATTTTCTTCCTCTCTTTGATTTGTTTTCCTTCCTGGAGTAGGATGTGACCCCCCTCTCGTCCCTTCCGTCCAGTAAAAACTCTTAAAAGAGCCCAAAATTGAACAAATCTTGTCTGGGCTTCCTTTCTTCATGCCTAAAACCGTTGGAACGCTCGCCCTCCCAACATTCCTCGACAACGCGCGCTCCATTTTAGGCCCTCCATTGAAGGCAACAAGCGTGTGTAAAACCTGTCGTAAAATGCAGTTCTTCTGCCAACTTTGGAGCCAGAAATCAGCATCGCCTGGTCTGGCATCGATTCAAAAATGCTTTTATTTATTTTCTGTGCCACAAAGTGTTTCGATGCTTTTAAGTTTGTTCATCAATCGATGTTCTAAAGAATACTATCAGTCATCTGAAGAATATTCTTTGAGTTATATTGTATCGACTGTTTCGTAAAACGTTTAACGTTCTGTCGTTCTTCTTTGATGCTACGGAGTCTGGAAAATTTCCTTTTTTTCAAGTATGGAGCATTTCGATTAATTTCAATTTAGAAACACTTTCAGTGTTTTCAAGACTTGATAATAGATTATTTGACAATTTTGCTTGGATTTTTACGGTATTGCAAGCGTGAGGTGTTAAAATTTCCTTTTATTAGCTCAATTTAATTACCTTGGACGTGGTTGCTTCTTAAGTTGCATTTAGTAGCGTTTGTCGTGTTTATATACGCTATGAATTCATTGCAGCAAATTATGCAAGTATTCTTATCGGTATTCTAAATTTGGATATGAATTTAACCATCCGGTTGTTCATTCAAGGATTCATTTTCTCCATCAGGGGTTATAAAAGTAATGACTTTCAGTCCCCTTTGATCGAACATTGGAGAGGTATTTCAGTTTTCATATTCGACTGCCTACTTTCATGAAATGGCAAGGAAGTAAAACCTAAATTTAAATTCATGGATAATTGGTTCAAAGCTTTAGTTTCCTCGTAATGCTTCCTGGTTTGATAAATAGTTCTTGCATGACGCGTAATGCGCGAGTGTAAATCTTCGGCGTTGCACACGGAAGCAATCTTTGTGGTACTTTTTGGTATCCCTTTATTTCCATTTGGTAAGGTGAACTCATTTATTGATTCTTGTCGTTCTCCTCTAATGACTTGAATGACAAGCCTGTGAGTGCCTTTCTCTGCCTCTCAAGTTCAGCAACCGAAGTTGCTATTGATTGTCGATAAACCGATCTTTAACGTTAGGTCCTTGTTTTAATTTGGGTAGCTCTGCTCCGTCACCTTCGGTGCATCACATGTCAATAATTATAACATGTTACTCATTGTGTGCGAAAAGAGTAGACGTGTTCAGCAAAGTATACACTATCCATTTTAATTTGACGTAACAAAATTTAAAATACAAATTTTGAGCATGCATCGTACTTATTGGGAAAAACGTGGAGTCAAAAGAGGTGTCACTATTTTGATTTGAAAGGTACTTTTTATTTCAAACGTTTAAGTTGAGATTAGTCCAACAAAACTTGGAAGACTTTGTTGCTGCTATAAATTTATATGAAATGAACTTTTTTGATGTACTGTGATCGACCAGATAATTCATGAACTTGAAATTTTGACTAAAAAGAATTACGTTATTCGTAAAGTTTTTGAGATCTTGTGTGGAGGTTATATAGAATCCACATGCCTATAAAATAGTACATGATCGTGAAAGTTATGAATAGCTAAAGATGCTTTCCATCCCTTTATATTCACCCCCTTGAACTTTTAACTACCCATAGTTTTTCAAACAGCAATTGGTGGAATGCAATGATTTTGTAGGGTAATTGACAATGCTCGAAAATTATTGACGTAGACGAGCTAACAACAATATACACGAAACATGTTTAGCTGTTACGAGAATAATGACGGCTCTGCTATGTCACATTTTTTGCTAAAGAACACAAAGTTCATCGTGGACAACATTATTTACAATCCGTGATTTACCAAGCGGCCTCAGCTATGTGAAGATTAAAGGCGTTGTACGTGCGAGGGAACATAAGCCGTATTAACGCTGCACTAAACTCTTTACCAACAGCTCTATTTGATAGTTTTATTTAGTTTCCCTTTTATTCTTTCAGTGTACACACTACTATTTGTCTCGCTTACACGACTAGATCGTTCAGTTTTTTATCTTGAGGTGCTTTTCGCTGCCGTGATCCCGTTGTGAGCTGCGGTAATCGGTCCAATTTCACTCTCCTCGCTGGACCAATCGCATCAACCATGTTTATTCTCCTTGAGCTTTTGTGCTGGGCTACACACGCGGATCTGCTGATTGCAGCCGCACGCGATGGAGCTGTTGGGCTCATGACATAGGATATAATAACTCCTTATGAGAACTGTCTTCGCCTTCGGATTTCACTGCCGTTTTTAATGTTTTTGGTTGAAATTAACGAAGTGCTAAAATGCTCGTTTGATTGAAATGTCACACTCAGTTATCACTGTCTGTGTTTTCCATCTTTCGTAATTTTTATGTATGCACTCTGATCTTTGAACGAGTTAATGATGTTTTACTGTCACTTAGGTTCTTCAAGATAACTTCTTTAATAATATATAGATGAACTTGAACAGTTGTACAAGGCTCATCTGTGCGCACAATATTGCATTTTTGAAGCGACTGATTATACGTTCACTAATTCAATTTCAGTGGTTGGAATTCAGTGTTCGAGAATATATTTTTTCAACATATATTGTAAAATAATGTGTTATATGTAGGATTCTGATTGCATCACAGCTCCAAGGATGATATTTTTTAATGCAGTATTAATTACCTTTTCACTGTCTTAGCACCGTTATGTTGTATCTACTGAGGCATTTCGAACGTCATCTCGATTGGACACCCGTTCCCTCCATCATTTAATGTTTAAAATGGTCATTCTTTTCACAATCCCATTCAGTTACGGCGCCACTCCCAGTATCTATACTCATTATCACTGTCATCACATTAGTAGCACTACTTTCATTATCATCTCCGTAATATTGCTCTCATTATTTCAGTAATAACTTTCTTTCTTTCTCATCATACCAACGTTCATCGTACAACGTTCAGTAACTCGCGCAATGAACAATAACTCATCAATTTCAGTAGCTTTCATCACCCATTTTTAACGCCAGGCTCGGGATTACAACTCGCATCACTCTCAATAAACACCGTTTACCTAATCAACATCCATCCCCCTCAACAACTCACCTCAGTATCACTCACTATCTTCATTTACATCCACTATCCTCAACACTCATCGCTCTGTATACCTATCACCACTTCACAACATTCACCACTCTCCACCACCGTAATCAACATATCAACATCCCCTCCACCAAGCCTCGCCACCTCAGCACTCGCGATGCGTGCTGCGTTGCCCGCAATGCGCGTCTTTTGCTTGAGCGAATCGATCCCCTCCCGCTACTGCAGCAGCAGGGCGCACTGTCCTTGTCGCCGCGTCTGCGTGATCTCAGTCCGCTCAGCCTTCCCTCAAATTTGAGCTTAAAGCTTGTAAAATATTATAGCGTTTATATTTGATACCTTGTAACGTTTATATTTGGTATCTCGTATACCTTGTAACGAATTTTGTAGACATATAAATTGATTTATATATTACTTTGAAGAGTTTTCGTAAGATTTCTCAAAAAAATCTTTGTCTGCAAAATATGCGGATGTTTCTTCTTGCCGCAATCTCAGGTGGAAATCTTGTGCGAGCGAAAGTTAATTGTGTTACGGATTTCCTAAGGACGCCTTACGGAGACATGAGTGAACGCAAATAAAAGTGAAAAAACGTTTCCTACGAATATCACGACTTCAGATCACGGCAGTAGCTCAGCTTATGACCAGTTTTAAGATATGGAAGTATTTGTTTTATTCACCATAAACCACTTTGAGCAATTATGAGCATTGAGCAGAATAGACAGAAATAGAGTTTTTATACGCAGATGCCGGTTTCCCTTACACAGCGAGCAGCCTAAGTATGACTGTAGTGCACAACTAACAAATTAACTAGCCTGTACTTTCACTCGCAAATTTGAAAAGAAATTAAACCTCGTCTTTTCCAATAACCGAGCTCGTTCATATGAACCGGAATCACTAATACTTCACATCAAATGTAAATCGTTTGAAATTTATGAAGTTATAGATAACGACGCGGGCAGTAGCTTCTGACTTCTGGTCAAGTGTGTGTGATGGTGTCGGAATGTCTGCTCTGGACAAGATTTTGGTCAAAAGAGCCGCTAAAACGACCACCATAGGTTAAACGACATCATCATCATCATGATTCTTAAAACGTCACCTTGTTTTCAAGAAGAAATATTGGCTACAAATGTATATTATAGTTTAAATTAGCGAAAATTAGAACAAAAATACTCCTTGACTTCACAAATCAATAGCCTTAGTACCAATGACCTCACTGTCCTCGCTGTGAACCGCTTGCAGCTATCGCTATGAAACTTCTATTAGATAAGTTGTGTCTTCGCACTTCACTATCATTTCGTATTTTATTTTTTCATCTCGTTGTTCTCGTTAGTGTATTTTTATTTGAATTTTCGTCTTTGATCACCAAAGAGCCTTTGTAAATTCTTGCGCGGCCGTCAACCACGCTCCTCTTGCTATGAGCGATCTTTTGTAGGGCTGTCGCACGATGACTTTGTTGCCCTTTTGCCTGTTCTTAAAGAGAAGTTCTAGGCGAATTAGTTTATCGTTCAGCGTCCTGTTTTCAAAGTAAGAGGCATTTCTTGCATTCAGCAGTTTCAGTAGTCGGGCTCTTGTTTATATCTTTTGTGAAAGACTGTGTGTTGTCATTATTACTTTTTGAATACTTGCGGCTTGAAAAATTTTCTCATTACTTTTGTTATCTTGTTTACGCTTTGTCACATAATAGAACTCCTATGTTTGCCTCTGGAGAAAGTTAAAATACGAATGACAAATAAGAGTAAACAATTATGAATAACTTAATATCTTATGTGCAGACTATATGTTCTATTTTAGGACGCAAAGACAGTCTAGTCTAACTGTCATGATCAATTCTGTCTAAATTTGTCAACTGGCAAGCAGTGTTCATGTCGTCCGTTGGATTGGTATCAAGAGACATTCAAATGTGACGTAGAAATGAGTGTTTTAAACGAAAATTTGCGTGAAAAAATTATTTGAATTAAGTCGTTCCTCTCACTCAGGAATTTTTTAAATAGGAATGAAGAGTTAACATTTTAATGTGGTTAATATCAGAATTTTTATTGTAACGTATTTTTTTAACAAACCTTCAGCTCGGGACTTCACATTTCCCCCTTGGAACCGCTAATTCCCACAGATATATTAGTTGTTTTCCCTTGAAGGGGAAAACGCTGGGATAACCACCAGTGATAACAGCCTTGCGTTATTGGAGCATATCGTTGTCAGTTGCACAATACGTCTATCATACCAGAAACCCAGAAATGAAACACATCTTCTAGGAAAATTATTTATGAAGCCCACGACATCCTTTCGCATCTATACGTGTTAAAGTTACGATGGGCTCCTATCGTTATCTTAATGTGAGTATTTAGTTTCCAACCCGCTAATACGAAGCCAGTGGTTGTTCCAATTGTAAATTTAACTTCGTAATTTAATGACATCTTTTGCATGTATATCGAATGTAATTCTATATGATCTTATGACAAATTCGTATATAATCAAAATGATTTAATTTGACAAAACAGAAACGGTTTAGAAAAAAACATTTTCGAAACAAATTTATTTTCATGACCAATTTGTGTCCGAAAATTCCATTAGAATGAATCCAACTGAACTCTAAGAACTAATGTTTAATCATTACTTTTAAACAAGTGTACATATCATTATCATGAAAGGGTCTTATTCGTGAGTTCTAAAGGAGATTTCTGCGAGACTCTTGGACGCACGATTAAGCATGGTCATATCGTGCAATGTTGCTGAGTCGGCTAGTCCCACCGTCAGAAATGACATCAGGAGGACAGTTCCGATTCTCTATTGCACTTGAACGGACACTAAAAAGTAAAGACGCCCTTACCGATGTACGTAAATTCGGTCACATGCTGATCCGAGACATATTCTTCCTGAAGATGAATTTTTGTCGTAAAGAAGAAATTTTTAAGAGGGAAGAATCCCCAGTTAAAAAATAACATTTGATTTGACTTTTCAGTGTTAAATAGGCAATAATGTATTTTCCGTCTTATAAAATGGAATAGTTTTTTTTTTAATGTTACTGTGATTTTATCTTCCTATAATCCGTAAAAAGTGCGCGTAAAACTCACCAAAAGCGGGCAAACAAGTTCATGGTCGTTACAGTCTTTCAAGGAGAAAGTTTTTAGATGTTATCGAGCACGGATAAGTTGCGCCAACATCGGCTTTCTCGGAAGTTTATACATTCAAGATAAAGTAACATAAAAACGGAGAAAACTTCAACGCATTAACGGGAACATTTTAAAGATCTTGATGCGTGGGTTATGGTAAATAGAGTTTCAGCCGTAGCGTTCGCTCGAACAGCGTATTGACATTAACAAGAAGGTTAGCATTACTAAGAATTTTAAAAATGAAGCCAACCAAATTAATATTAGAGAAATCAGTACGGGGGGGCCAGCATCATCAAACAGCATGCTCTTCGTGAGAAAGAACTAAGTTATATTTCTAAGATTAAATCGCAGCGAAAAAATCGATGTTGAGTATTTAAAGTGTTCAGACAAAAGTAAAACGATTAAATTCGAGAGTTACATATTGAGACTACTTCACGAGTATCTGTCTTTAATTTTCCAGTGAACTATCTAGAAAATTACTTTCGTTATTCACTTCCTTTTGTTTGCTCTCGTAAGGAGATGAAAACCTGATATAGAAACTTGAAGTAGTTTACCATTTCAACACGTATCAAATTCATCAAGAAATGGCTGTTCATACGAATGCATTTTTCTATTAATGAATTTCAATCCACAATTATCAAAAAGCTACCTTCGCTTTTGAAACGATTCCTAATTAAAAATCATTTTACGAATGTTCATGATGCAGAATTATAAACTCAAGGGGGGGCTGATAAGTTCTTGAACTACATAAAACTGCAGACTAAAAAAGAGCCTAGACGTGTGTTAGTGGTACATCATTGAAAAGATGATTTTATACTAAGAATGTGGTCCTTTTCTCTTCACTTCAATGCCCGTAGTTATTATTGTTGCAGAAAAAAATATTCAGCGGGTCATTTTTCTCTGAAACAGAAGGCCGTTCTGAGAAAAGAACATTACTGTTGCAGAAACGGCTTCTCGGATATCATTTTTGTGTCTTATGGCTTCCGTTTTCGTGTAAAAGATTAGATTAGATTATTAGTTAGTTTAAGCCTCCCTATCCGCTACTAAGGCGATCCAAAGAGAGGAAGGAAGAAGGCACCATTTAGTATGGAGTTTAGGAAACGTGGAATCTACGCAGAAAGGGCATAGAAACAGTAAGATGAGAAAGAAGTTTATGAAACAAGATCAAAATTCAAGAAGAAAGTAGTAGGTGTTGAAAAAACAGGACAGCAGTGAACCGAAAAAAGATGGTCCGTAACAGAACAAAAACCTATGTTATTTCAACAAAAGGAAGCCTACCTACTTAGCTCGGGCCCTCACATAGTCCCCCTGGGAGCGCTAATTCCCATAGATACAATAGTTTTATCCCCCTGAGGGGTCTGTAAAAGATCTTGATGTACTCACTTGTGCTACTTTGGCTAAATTGTTAGGCTCATGCAAATCAACTTGAACTCTAGTCGACTGCATAGTCGATAAGTACCCGAACGTCTAGTAGCCTCCCCATATTTACAGGCGAATTTCAGATTTATTGCTCAACGACGTGACCACTATGCTCTTTATTAGTGAAAAAACTCGGAATTGAAGTATTAAATAGAGTGGAAGATGAACAAATTCGTTTAATAGATCATGTTAATTTAGTCTGTTAGCCAGAATTCCTTATTTGCAAAATGTTACAAAAAAGGTTTTGCCAAAAACTGTAAAATTTCGTCGATGGAATTCTATATTAATAAGTAAGTGTGAACTTGAAGATTGCAGTAAACATAGAAATAATATTTCATCCCTTGCCCTTCAATAGCAAGCAATATAAAGCAGAAAGAAAACTCTCCCGGAGATTCGTTCCTGCGTTCAAAATTACTCTAATCATTTCAAGTAGGTGATATATGAAACCTCAACCCTCATTGTACCATTTGCTAATCAGTGCGATAGTTTCAATATTTGCTTATTGTCGACCTGTATCCAATGTACCCAATCCAAAAAAAAATTTTAATTACCTGAGCTTTCAAACTGGTTATTCGCAAGAATTACAGGTAAAAGCATGTTCTTGACCATTTTTTTTGCTGGCAGGTATAGTAAAATTAGGAAATGCTCATTTCCCATTGATAAATTTTTTTACAGAGAACAGACAATAAAATAAACTTACTTCAGAGGCACGTTTCCAACAGAGAAGAGAAAGGACTTCGTATGAATAAAAAGAACGTGGAATCAATACACGAGGTGTGTTCTCCAACAAGGTACCCAGCGCGTAGAGACAGCAAGTTAAGAAAAAAGAGGAAGAAAAGATAGTATAGTAAGCATGAGATCTGAAAAAATGAGTACTAAAATACAAGTCCCAAAGGTATATCTATAGTTGAAGCAACCAAACAGTAACTCCTTTGGTCGAGCCGGGCCCCATAGCATAGGATAAACAAACCTAATTAACGCAATTCTATTGCACATGCTATGCCCACTGCGGGGATTGCGAACACTAACAAACTTAATGTGGCAAAATATGCACTTCTCGCGACATCTTGATTAGTAGGAATCTTTCAGAATTGAAAAAAACAGTCCTCAAGGCTTCTTTCGCAAACACAATAAACTTGTCATGAAGGTAAATTAAAATGCTTTTATTTATTTCTTTTCGTTGGTTGTTCAACGAAGTACAAACGATCTGATATTTTAGTTTAGTTATATAAAAAAAAAGTTTTGAATGAACATATTGATCAGTCGGAGAACTCTTTTATACAACTAGAAAAAGCAGGAAGAAAGAATAGCAAGTGTAAAGAAGCTGTAGCCAGACTTTTGTTGCCGACTAGTGAAATTTTACGCACAGGGTGACGAACTTGAAAAATATGTGTCATCGGCGAATGCATTAAAAGCAACGCAAATTAAAAGGATTAGTATCAAAATATCTGAAAAATAAATATCATACTAAACCTTCGTTCCAGTACATGAAAATCATACCCATTGCATTAATGCTTCGCATAGAGGTGAGGTATTTTTATTTCTTTTTTTTTTTGACGCATAGCGTCTATTGATACGACAGCATGCCTAAACTCTAGATGGTGCCAAACGTCTAAGGGGAATAGAAGAGAGATGGTTCCGCTGATGGACAAACCGCGTTGGTACTACGGCATCATTTGGACTGCCATTGTCTCCAGCTTAAACGGCTGCATTAAGTTGGCCTCAGCGTTATCGTGTGACGCTGTGTTGTGACATTGCGTTGTCATGGATACGTTGACGCTGTTGTCATGGCTACCATGCGTCAACTTCATTCAGTTTAAAATGCTTCCTCGCGACACGTGACTCAGTTGATTCATTGTTTCTTAGTTTACCCGATAAAGATGTACTACAGTAGGAGTAAATTCCTGTTTCGTAAATTTGTTTTTTCTCTTCCAAATACAATTCCTAGGTGTTAAGAATCGATAATTACATAATGTTATTTCCATTTTGACAATTCTGTAGAAATAGTAAATATTGTATAGTTGCACAGTAGTATGTTTGAAACTCCGCTTTCACTTCAAAAATGTTTTTTACGAAGGAAATAGAAGGGCCAATTTATTATGGACTGAGGAAAAACATAGTCGTAGTATAGTAATTAGTTTAAGGCTTCGTGTCCGTTGCAAAAATGTTTGCACAGAGAAGGATCCACCGTAGAAAACATGAATCTATACACAAGATGAGTTCTCACAACCTTGCGCGTACGAACAGGGTATTAGGAGCAAGAGGCTGAAAAGGCATAAGAAATTGCGATGAAGGCATGAAAACTGAAAGAAGCGAAGTGGGCACGAAAAAAAAGAGGTCCCAAAGGCTATCTACAGCTGAGGTACTTTAAAAGAATCTCTCTTGGGGCAGTTCCAGTTCCCATAGTATTTGATAGACAAATCTAACTAGCCTTAACCTATCCTACACTGTAAAAATTTTCACCGTGATTTCACGGTAAAAGGTATGGCAACTTCGCTGCCAACAAAAAA